>JAWQEG010003433.1:0-96946 GCA_033782935.1 Petrolisthes cinctipes | reverse complement strand
GTGATAGGAAAATAAGTGTTGGAATTAGTTCACTGGTATGTAGCCTATGTATGTACAGTATGTATGATTTCAAACAACAAGACCTTGATACTTATTGTGTGTGTGTGTGTGTGTGTGTGTGTGTGTGTGTGTGTGTGTCAGATGATTCCAAAATTCAACAATTACATCGATACTTTGTGTGTGTGTGTGTGTGTGTAGCCTGGAGATGGTTTGGGGTGGGCTGTCGTCCAGAAACCGCCTGGGGCTTCGACACAGGTGGACTAGAGACTATGGTATCCGAATCCAAGTGTACAGTTGGCCACAGAAATTCATCTACAGGCTATATGGAAAGAAGTCATTCATTATTCAGGAAGTACTTCAATAAAAATGGTCTACCAAGTGATTCAGTGATTAGCAAAAACAACAAACCTAATAATAATGTTGTATTACAGTTACATAGTCTTACATTTTCTATATGTTGGAAGTACTGCAGTGAATTTTCTACCAAGTGATTCAGTGATTAGCAAAACAACAAACTTAATATAGTCTTGTATTACAGTTACATAGTCTTACATTTTCGATATGCTGCAAACCCTAAACAACAAACCTAATAATATTAATAATGTTGTATTGCATGAGTTACATAGTATATATTACATTTTCCGTATGTTGTAAACCTTCGAAAACAACAACAACAACAACGTGTGTACGAATTCTTATGGCCAATAGTACAGTACCTCACTTTAATTAATACGATACGATTAAATGTCTTAGAAGGTGATATATATATATAGCCTTACTGAGGTGACCGGATGTAGTGTTGGTAACTTGGTATACACGTGTAAGATAATACAGATGGATAAACCTATATATTACTGTGTTGACGTGTAATGAAGGTGTGTGTGTTGGTATTGGTGGAGATATTAATAGATCCTGTGTGTGGTGTAGTCAGAAAATTAGAGGTTAGAAAGTCCTTAAAACATCACCACAAAACACACCTATATGGACGGAGCTTGTTTTGTTGTATAGTCAGGAGGAATTAGAAGCCTCCAATTTCCATACACGCTCACAGGGTCCTTAATTAAGGGGGGTTTCTCTGCTTGTTGGTGAATTGGAAGGATGCTGATTCCTCCTAACTATGCCAAGAAACAGATCCCCCACTATTCGTACACTCGCAATCCAAAATTTGTATCCAGGTCTTGTTGAAGTTTCGAATAATTTGACATACTAGTGAACCAATTACAACGCTTATCCTATTTTATGTATAGCTTGAGCCCGCTTAATATTCGATCAGGCTATTCGAAGCAAGCCTGGATACCGATTGGGAGTGTATGTACAGATGCCCACACATGAAGCTGGTGGGGCTCGTTACTTGTGAGGTAGCTACAAAAGGAAGGAAAGTGAACAAACTATGACTTTTGCTCACTTTCCTTTATGTTGTAGCTACCTTACAAGAAGCAAGGCGCACCAGCTTCATGTGTGGGCAACTGTACCATTGAGGGGGCGTCTGTTTTCTGGCATAGTTAGGAGGATTCGGTAACCTTCAAAATCACCAACAAAAGAATCTCCTCTTAAACGTATTAGTAATTTTAAAACACTCTGGTAAGAAAATTAATTGAGATTGATAGGCCACCTTACTGTAGGCCTGAAAGACACTGTAGAACGAGAGAGAAGGTGATAGAAGGGTGGGACAGTAAACACAGAGAAGGAAATTGAACGAAAGGAGGGACAGCAAACACAAAGGAAATAAAGTGAAAGGAAGGGAAAGGGAGAAGGAGATAGAATGAAAGGAGGGACAGCAGAGACGAAGGAAATAGAATGAAAGGAGGGACAGCAAAAGCTAAGGAAATAAAATGAAAGGAAGGACATCAAGCACGAAGGAAATTGAATGAAAGGAGAATCAAAGGAGGGACAAATAACACGACAAAAAAAAAAAGAAGAGAGAAAACAGAATGAAATGAAGAAGAGAAAGTACTGTCCTCAATCGCTTTGTGTGTGTTCGTTCATGTGTGTGTGTGTTCGTTCATGTGTGTGTGTATGTCTTCGTTGGTATGTGTGTGTGTGTATATTCGTTCTTGTGTCTGTGTGTGTGTTTTTGTGTATTCGTTCTCATGTGTGTGTGTGTGTGTTCGTTCATGTGTGTGTTCATCCATGTGTGTGTGTGTGTGTGTGTGTGTGTGTGTGTGTGTGTGTGTGCATCTTTCCCATACACACACACACACACACACACACACACTCTTGGACTTCCCCCGCTAGTCAACAATGCTAACCTTGGCCACTCAATAAGATAGAATAGTAATTACGTGGAAATTGAGATGCTTGTGTGTGTGTGTGTGTGTGTGTGGTTGTGGAAGAGGTATGTGTGTGTGGTTTTGAGGGAGGTGTGTGTGTGTGTGTGGTTTTGAGAGAGATGTGTGTATGTGGTTTTGAGGGAGGTGTGTGTGTGTGTGTGTGTGTGTGTGTGTGTGTGTGTGTGTGTGTGTGTGTGTGTGTGTGTGTGTGTGTGTGTGTGTGTGTGTGTGTGGAAGAGGTATGTGTGTGTGGTTTTGAGGGAGGTGTGTGTGTGTGTGTGTGGTTGTGAAAGAGATGTGTGTATGTGGTTTTGAGGGAGGTGTGTGTGTGTGTGTGTGTGTGAAAGGTGTATGTGGTTGTGGAAGAGGTATGTGTGTGTGGTTTTGAGGTGTGTGTGTGTGTGTGTGTGTGTGTGTGTGTGTGTGAAAAGTGTGTGTGGTTGTGGAAGAGGTGTGTGTGTATGTGTGTGTGGATTTGAGGGAGATGTGTGTGTGTGTGTATGTTTGTGAAAGGTGTGTGTATGTTTGTGTGGTGGAGGTGAAGGTGTATGTATGTGTGTGAAAGGTGTATGTGTATGTTTATGTGGTGAGTTCAGGTGTATGTGTGTTTGTTACTTTAGTCGTTTGTATGTGTGTTGTGGTTGTGAAAGTGAATTGTGTGTGTGTGCGTACAACAAGCACCAAGGGAAATAGAATGAAAGGAAGGAGGGACAACAAACACGAGGGAAATAGAATGAAAGGAGGGACAGCAAACCCACCCACACACACAC
This sequence comes from Petrolisthes cinctipes, assembly GCA_033782935.1. NCBI lineage: Eukaryota > Metazoa > Arthropoda > Malacostraca > Decapoda > Porcellanidae > Petrolisthes > Petrolisthes cinctipes. Next base: position 93,906 of record JAWQEG010003433.1, on the reverse strand, counting down.
ACACACACACACACACACACAAACAAACAGATTGAAAGGAGGGACATCAAACACGAAGGAAATAGATTGAAAGGAGGCACAGCAAACACACACACACACACAGATTGAAAAGAGGGACAGGAAACACAAAGGAAATAGAATGAAAAAGCAAAGGAAATAGAATGTAAGAAGGAAGGGACAGCAAACACGAAGGAAATAGACTGCAATACTATTTAATCACACGACTATTGAAGTATTATCATTTAGTTTTGTTCATGTCTGTCCAGGAAATCATAAATATTAATAGCAAAATAATTACTGAGTACAAAGATATGTTTCTGTCAACTATTCTGTTCATGATTTGCAAGGTTTGTTTTTTTAAGGGACCGTGTGTGTGATGTAGTCAGAAAATTGGAGGTAAATAAGTCCTTCAAATATTGCCACGAAACACACACACACACACACACACACACACACACCTATATACATACACACCTATATGGAAGGAGCTTGTTTTCGTGGCAAGGTCAGGAGGAATCAGAAGCCTCCACCAATTCTCATACACGACCACAGACACACAGGGTCCTCAAGGAGATAGCATACATTTGGTACATTAGAGCAACCTGATTCCTCCAAAGTATGCCAGGAAACGGGACCAGATTAACACTTAATAATGGTTCCCGTTGTCTTGAATAATTTGCAGGAATCAGTTGCTCCAGGTTTACCAGCAATATACTGCCTCTTTAATTAAGGACCCTGTGATGGTGTATGAAACATGGAGGCTTCTGATTCCTCTTGACTATGCCACGAAACAAACAAGCTCCTTCACAATAGGTGTGTGTGTGTTTCGTGATAATATTTGAAGGACTCGTTTATCTCCAATTTTCTGACTACATCACACACAGGGTCCCTTAATGAATGAATAATAACGTATAGTAGTGAGTGAATAACATCATAACACTGTACAGCCACAATCAAATATCCACCAACACTTTCCTCCCATCGTGCAAATAAATCGGTATCAAATTAAAATATAATCATAACATCTTACGTCAACTCAACCACCTCAGTTATTATTATTATGAGGTGCTGCAATTTCATACACGTATTTTTCTTTATTATCTACAATCAGTCTGATATCAAAATATAATCATACTACACCTTACGTCAACTCAACCCCCTCAATTATTATTATTATTATTATTATTATTATTAGGTGCTGCAATTTCATACACGTGTTATTAATTACCAAGCTATTTACTACGATGGAAGGAAAGTGTTGGTGGACATTTGATTGTGGCTGTACATAGTAGTAATAATATATTTCTCTCTCTCCCTCCCTCCCTCCCTCTCTCTCTCTCTCTCCCTCCCTCCCTCCCTCCCTCCCTCCCTCTCTCTGTGTGTGTGTATGTGTGTGTGTGTGTTTGCTTCCTTGTGCATTGAAAGAGACAGGAAAGCATAAATTTTATCACTGTTCCGTGTTATAAATGGCAGCGTCACTAATGTGTGTGAATCCATGTATGTATGACTGGAAAAAATAATAAACAAATAAATAAGTAAATAAAAATAATAATATAAATTTTGATAATAGTAATAATAGTAATAATAATAGTTGTTATAGTAGTAATAGTAATAATAGTAATAATAGTTGTAACAGTTGTAATAATAATAGTTGTAATAATAGTAATAATAATAGTAGTAATAATAATAATAATAATAATAATAATAAAATTAATAAAAAAAAACACTATAAAGAACAAATAGATAAGTGTGAATCCTGTATATGCAACTAGCAAAAAAATAAAAAATAAAAATAACAACAAAAAACAAGCAATTATCCATGCTTGAGGAATTCAGTTATTGTCAGGTGCAACCAGGGAAATCTATCTCCTTGTTTTTCTGTCTATCTGTTCAAGGTCCTTTCTTATCCGAGCCAGCAAACGGTATTCACAGAGCGTCGTAGAGTTTGCACTTGTTTGTATAGTTTGCGTTTTATTATTTCGAAGCAGTGAATGGTTTGTTATTTTATTAATATCCTTTTTTTTTATTATTTCGAAGCAGTGAATTGTTTGTTTTCCTATTAATATGGGTTTTTGTATGAGTTTGAAGCAGTGAATGGTTTGTTATTATATATATGAGTTTTTCTTATGATTTCGAAGCAGTGAATGGTTTGTTATTCTAGTAGTATGAGCTTGTATTATTTCGAAACAGTGAATCGTTTGCTATTATATATATATATGAGCTTTTCTTATGATTTCGAAGCAGTGAATGGTTTGTTATTCTATTAATGAGTTATTTTATGATTTTGAAGCAGTGAATGGTAGTTATTCTATTAGTATGAGATTGTATTATGGTTTCGAAGCAATGAATGGTTTGTTTTTCTATTAGTATGAGCTTGTATTATTATTTCGAAGCAGTCCCGGGTCCTTGCTAGACCTTGCCATAAATGAACGCTTACCAACAACATTTTTACTTATGGGACCCCGTGATGTAGTCAGAGAATTGGTGGTGAGTGAGTCCTTCAAACAATGCCACGAAACACTATCTATATTGAAGGAGCTTATTTCGTGGCATAGTCAGGAGGAATCAGAAGCCACCAAGTCTCATACACGATCACAAGGTCCTTTAGCGTGAATTTTGCTTTTGTGAATACGAGGCCAGTTTTGGAAGTATTATTTTAACAGCGTGGAGGATTATAGAATTTAAATAGTGTACAGCCACAATCAAATATCCACCGAAACTTTCTTTCCATCGTAGTAAATATTTTGATAATAAAGAACAACACGTGTATGTATGATTTTGCAGCACCTCATAATAATAATTGAATAGGTTGAGTTGACGTAATGTGTTGTATGATTATATTTTGATATGATACTGATTTCTTTGCACGATGGAAGGAAAGTTTTGGTTGATATTTGATTGTGGCTGTACAATCTCGCTCCTCAATCCCTAGCCCACCTGAGTCGAAGCCTGATATCTGAAGCAAGGGGTTTCTGGACGGCAGCTCACCCAAAGCCTCCATTGGTTCGAAATGTGTGTGTGTGTGGTGCCTCGTGACACAACACCTATAAACTTGACCCCGGCCCTTAAAACTCGACCCCGGCCCTTAAAACTCGACCCCGGCCCTTAAAGCTCGACCCCGGCCCTTAAAGCTCGACCGCAGCCCTTAAAGCTCGACCCCAGCCCTTAAAGCTCGACCCCAGCCCTTAAAGCTCGACCCCAGCCCTTAAAGCTCGACCCCAGCCCTAAAAACTCGACCCCAGCCCTAAAAACTCGACCCCAGCCCTAAAAACTCGACCCCAGCCCTAAAAACTCGACCCCAGCCCTAAAAACTCGACCCCAGCCCTAAAAACTCGACCCCAGCCCTAAAAACTCGACCCCAGCCCTAAAAACTCGACCCCAGCCCTAAAAACTCGACCCCAGCCCTAAAAACTCGACCCCAGCCCTAAAAACTCGACCCCAGCCCTAAAAACTCGACCCCAGCCCTAAAAACTCGACCCCAGCCCTAAAAACTCGACCCCAGCCCTAAAAACTCGACCCCAGCCCTAAAAACTCGACCCCAGCCCTAAAAACTCGACCCCAGCCCTAAAAACTCGACCCCAGCCCTTAAAACTCGACCCCAGCCCTTAAAACTCGACCCCAGCCCATTAAAACTCGACCCCAGCCCATTAAAACTCGACCCCAGCCCATTAAAACTCGACCCCAGCCCATTAAAACTCGACCCCAGCCCATTAAAACTCGACCCCAGCCCATTAAAACTCGACCCCAGCCCATTAAAACTCGACCCCAGCCCATTAAAACTCGACCCCAGCCCATTAAAACTCGACCCCAGCCCATTAAAACTCGACCCCAGCCCATTAAAACTCGACCCCAGCCCATTAAAACTCGACCCCAGCCCATTAAAACTCGACCCCAGCCCATTAAAACTCGACCCCAGCCCATTAAAACTCGACCCCAGCCCATTAAAACTCGACCCCAGCCCATTAAAACTCGACCCCAGCCCATTAAAACTCGACCCCAGCCCATTAAAACTCGACCCCAGCCCATTAAAACTCGACCCCAGCCCATTAAAACTCGACCCCACCCATTAAATAGATAACTTTTAAAACTTTTAGATCGTCGGATATTAATTAATTGAGACGTGTTTAGTCCCAGTGTTGTGGTTAGTTTGTGGCTCTCCTGTCGACCACAACACAGACTATAGCCTAAGTGTTGTTCCCAGATTATCAACCCCAACCGTGTGTGTACTCGACCTCAGCCTGTTACTAAATAATCTTTTTAAATTTCAGATCACAGAAAACTGAGAGAATGTGGGGTCCTAGTGAAGTGTTTGTGGCAGTCCTTGCAGCCACAACACTGACTGCAGGCCAAGTGTTGTTCCCAGATTCTCAACCCCATCCGTTTAGTGCAACTGGTGGTGGTGCTGGTGCTGGTGGTGGTGCTGGAGATGCGATATTTTTCCCAAGAGCCACCCAAGAGCCTGAGGTGAGTGGATCCAAACCATTATATTCAACTCTCTTTTGGCTTGGAATTTTTTGTAATATATTAGGTTATGCTAAGTTAATTTTTAATTTTATATTGTTGATATTCCAAAATTATAAAAGTGATATGAAATGGAATTACAAAATATATTAATGATTCTATTCCAAGCAATTCCGTACATTTTATATCGGAAATGCAATAGGCCCTGTATATACAATGAATAAATACTTGTATCCACCACTTACTACTTCATTTTACACTCAATAAAAACCACCAAATGTATGATTTCCCAGGCTTGTGTTATTCATTACCATACACACTAACTAAGCTTCTTTTACTGAGCCTGTGTTAAAAGGATATAATTATATGCTAAATTTAAACATCTTGTAAATCTAAACATCTTATAAATCTAAACATCTTATATTAATCATATATCTAAAATCGACCACAACACACCCACACAAAAGATAACATTATTTATCTTGTATCTAGTTTCGACCCACATAACAGATAACAGTATTAACATTATATTTAGTTTCGACCCCCTCACTACCCAACCCAGACAACAGATACAGTATTAAGGGGAGATACTCTTGGTGGTGAATTGGAAGGCTACTGATTCCTCCAAACTATGCCAGGAAACAGATGCCCTCAATGGTACTAATGGGGGATCTGCTGTTTCGTGGCCTAGTGTGGAGGAATCAGAGACCTTCCAAAACACTCACAAAAGAATCTCCCCTTAATTTTATATCTAATATTGACCTAAACAACATATAACAAAATTAATCTTGTGTCTAATTTGGACCCCTCAACAGATAAGAGTATTAATCTTGTATCTAATTTGGACCCCCTCAACAGATAACAGTATTAATCTTGTGTCTAATTTGGACCCCCTCAACAGATAACAGTATTAATCTTGTGTCTAATTTGGACCCCCTCAACAGATAACAGTATTAATCTTGTGTCTAATTTGGACCCCCTCAACAGATAATAACAGTATTAATCTTGTATCTAATTTGGACCCCTCAACAGATAATAACAGTATTAATCTTGTATCTAATTTGGACCCCTCAACAGATAACAGTATTAATCTTGTATCTAATTTAACAGGTACCATGCACAACGTATGAAGGGAAGGGAGGCTCGTGTCGTCTGCTCATCAAGTGTGCCACATTCTACGCTGAGATAGCCCAATTGTCCAGGTCCCCTTGTAGCATCACTGACACACAGTCGGGAGTGTGTTGCCCCTCCACCAAAGAAGCCACTGCAGGTATGTACAAATAAATAAATAAATAAATAAATAAAAAATAGATTAATACATGAATTAATTTTTATTGTTTATATTAATGTTATTATTTTATTATTATTATTGTTATTGTTGTTATTATTATTGTTATTATTATTGTTATTGTTATTGTTATTGTTATTGTTATTATTTTTATTATTATTATTTTATCATTTTATTATTTTATCATTTTATTATTGTAATTATTGTTATTATTGTAATTATTGTTATTATTGTTGTTACTGTTGTTATTGTTGTTATTGTTGTTATTGTTGTTATTATTAGCATTATATCCTTATTATTTTTATCTTATAATGATAATAATAATGATAATAATTCTAATAATAGTAATAGTAGTAATAGTAATAATAGTAATAATAAAAGTAATAACAGTAATAATAAAAATAGCAATAATCACTACTACTACAACTAACAATAACAATAATAATTCCATCACACTAATACACAATCCATCTCGTGTATCCCAGATGTAGGTGTTCTCATCAGTAAACAGCCACCAGGAGCGCCACTACAGCTGGGAATCAGTCCACCTCAAATCAACACTGCCTGTGAAAAGGGACTCCAGAGTTTAACCGAGAAGGAAAAATTTGAAACACAGTTGGTGAGTTAGTTTTATTTACTTGTTGATTATTATTATTATTATTATTATTATTACTATTACTCTTATTATTATTACTCTTATTATTATTATTATTATTATTGTTTTTGTTATTATTGTTTTTGTTATTATTGTTTTTGTTATTATTGTTTTTGTTATTATTGTTTTTGTTTTTGTTATTATCATTATTATTTTTATTTTTATTTTTATTATTATTGTTATTTCAATTTTACATTTTATTTTTCGCCCAGAAAGGAACTCCTGTATCTCTCCACGCCCAACTCTTCCAAACCACAAATGAAATCGTACATAAAGCCAAGGATGCTGAAAAAAACCTTGCTGCTTCCGTCAACCTTGTCAGAGAGTGAGTAATGTTTTCATACACACATATATACATGCATACATGTATACATATATTATACATACATGCATACATATATTATGCATACATATATTATACATACATGTATACATATATTATACATACATGCATACATACATTGTACATATATGCATATGTATATTATACATACATGTATACATATATTATACATACATGCATATGTATAAAATTCTTATTACTCATAACTTGTAGGCATCTCTTGATGTTGGACATGAATCTGGACTGGTCTCCCTTGACTTTAACTCTGCTTTTGACCTTGTCAACCATAAAGCCCTTTTGTTTAAGGCTAGATGTCTAGGAATTGGAGGCCGCTTCTTTAATATAATAGCAGAGTTCCTATCTAATAGGAGACAACGAGTTTTTGTTGATGGTTGTTTTAGCTCTTTTAACCTTGTTAAATCTGGTGTTCCTCAGGGTAGTGTCCTGGGACCACTTCTTTTTATTATTTATACTTCGGACATGTGGTCTGATATTGAGTCTAATATGGTCGCTTATGCCGACGATACAACTTTGTTTGCACCTATTATTTCTCCACAAGACAGGCAGCGTGTCGCTGAATTGCTTACCCATGATGTATTAAAGATACAGTCCTGGTGAGACTTATGGGGGATGAGGCTCAATCCTTCCAAATCTTAGCCTTATCGTCAGTCGGTCAAGGACTCCCCTTCCACCTCATCCGGATCTAATTGTGAATGGGGATGTGATAAAAAATTATTCATCTTTAAAGTTGTTGGGTGTCACTTTTGACTCCAAACTGACGTTTGAGGAACACTTGCGTTCTGTTGCTTCCTCAATCTCACAAAGGGTTGGTCTGATTCACAAATGTCGTCGTTTATATTCTGCTGATGATGTTGTTAGAAATTCCTTTTATTCTTTTCTGTTACCTCATTTTGAGTATTGTCATTCTGTGTGACTTTCTGCCTCCGAATCCCACCTCAAGCTTCTAGACAGAGCTTTTAGTCAGATTCAATTTTTGCTGCCGGACTTGCAATTGAATATTAGACATCGTCGAATGGTGAGCGCTCTTACTCATCTCTATAAAAAAAATTTACAACGCCGATCACCCTTTGTACTGCCTATTGCCTGATCCATTGATTAGATCACACATTACACAATACTCTAGTGAACTTAATGACCGTTCATTTGCTGCCAGGCAATTTAATACGTCTCAGTACTCTCGAACTTTTTTCATCACCTCTGTTGGGTGGTGGAATTCTCTGCCTTGTGATATTGTACATTCGCCTAATTGCGAGATATTCAAAAGACGTGTCAACTCTTTTCTTCAACGTTCGTAGTATATATATTATACAGTTTCTTCTGTTTCACATCGGTGATTTGCCGCTCGCTGGGCCCTGTGTGGTTCTTAGGTTGGACTTAAATCTTAACCTTCCAGCGGGTCGGCTTCAATGATTGTAATAATAATAATAATATTAATAATAATAATGCATATATATATTATACATACATGCATACATATATTATACATACACATATGTATTATACATACATGCATATATTATACATACATACATGCATTTCAGACACACACATAAATACATATACATATTCAGCTTTCAACACACATACATACACACATATACATACATACTTTTTTCCACACACACATAATATACATGCATACACCTTTACACACACATAATATACATGCATACACCTTTACACACACATAATATACATGCATACACCTTTACACACACACACACAAAATAATAATAATAATAATAATAATAATAATAATAAGAAGAAGAAGAAGAAATGCTAAAATCAGAATTCTACTAAAGAAATATTCGATACAATTTACTAATTATTTTAAACTCCTTCCACCACAGGTTCAATCTGACCAAGAACCAAGGAGGGTTTGGTCTACCCACATTTGGCGTCCAGAACACCATCATTGCAAACACGTGTCCCCCCGAACCTCAGTGTCCAGTCACTAAGTATAGAACCGTAGATGGAACGTGTAACAACCTTGGACATAAGAGTTGGGGAAGTGGTGGTACCGCCTTCCAACGTATTCTGGCTCCTGACTATGATGAAGGTGAGTTATGACTGTTATGTTATGTTATGGTACACACACACACTGAAAGATACACACACAGACTCATACATACACAGACACACACTGAACGATACACACACAGACTCATACATACACAGACACACACTGAAAGATACACACATATACACAGGCATACACACACACACACACACTGAACGATACACACATAGACACATACACAGACATAGACACACACACACACAGACATACACACACACTGAAAGATACAAACATAGACATAGACATATATACACACACACACAGACATAGACACACACATACTGATAGACACAGAGATAGAGGTACACACACACACAAACACAGAGGCACACACATAACAACAAAAACACAAACACAGACACATACATAGACATACACACACACACACACACACACACACTGAAAGATACACACATAGACACATAACATACACACACAGACATAGACGCAGACAGAGGTACACACACACATACACACACTGACACTGAGTACACACACACACACAAACACAAACACAGAGGAACACATACACCAAGTGGGAAAATTATCACTCTTCAGTCATGGAGGCCTACCATCATTTCTTTCCATCAAAAACATCCAAAAAACACCCCTCTGACCTTCCATGGATAACCCCAAGAATAAAACGCCTCCTAGACCTTCGTAACCAGGCGTTTTACACCAACAACCACCAGTACAAACAACTGAGGAACCAGATAATCCGAGAAATTCGTGAGGTAAAGAAGTCATATTACCCCACCAAGGTGCACCATCTCCTCCATAACAACTCCAGCCAGTGGTACACCAAGATAAAAACCCTCTGTGGCCTGGGAAAGACTTCAAAACCCCTCCATTTCCTCACTGGTGTGTCAGCCGAGGAATCAGCAGAGCAGATTAACACCCACTTTGCCACCATTTGTCAAAGCCTTCCTCCTCTCAACCTCTCTCTCCTACCATCTTACCTTCCCTCCTCCTCCCCTCCTCCTACTATTGAAATATTTCAAGTTACCAAAAAATTGCTAAGTCTCAAACCAAAGAAATCCACCACTCCAATAGACTTACCCATCAAAATTTACAAAGAATTTGCCCCTGAACTTGCAGTACCCATCACTTCAATAATTAATGCCTCCCTCAGACAAGGCAAATGCCCAACTGAGTGGAAAACCTCTTTTATAACACCCATCCCTAAGTTGTCAAACTCTCCCACACTAAATGATCTTAGGCCAATTGCTATTACTCCCGTTCCAAGTCTCATCTGTGAAGATTTTATATTCAATTGGGCATATGATACCATCAGTAACCACATTGACTTGCAACAGTTTGGCAACCTGAAATCTACCTCTACCACTCATTGCCTTGTCAGTCTGCTAGACTTCATCTATCAGAACCTAGACAAGCGCAAAACATCCCTTGCTTTAACCTTCATAGACTTCGGAAGGCTTTGATCTTGTGGATCACACCACAGTGATACAAAAAGGACTAAAATTAGGTCTCCCTGGCTATCTTGTGTCATGGCTGTGTGACTTTCTGTGTGAGAGACAGCAGGTCACACGGTATCAAAATCACACCTCCACCTTTCAAAATCTGACCTGTGGTGTTCCCCAGGGTACCAAAATGGGGCCCCTCTGTTTCCTGCTGTTAATTAATGACGCCCTCACTGACACACCACACCGCTGGAAGTATGTGGATGACTCTACAGTAGGAGTCACTATCAACAATGACTCTCCTGACTACAGTCATCTACAGCATATCCTTGACCACCTGCAATCCTAGACCAGAGAAAATAGCGTAACCATCAATCAAACCAAGACTGTAGTAATGCACATCAGTACATCCACCACTCCAGTACCACCACCTAATGTTACTATTGGCTCTCACTCACTACAACTGGTTGAGTCTACTAAACTGCTGGGAGTCACCATTGACAATAAACTGGATTGGAAGCAGCACACCACCACCATCATCAAGGCAACCACCTACAGACTTTACATGCTCAAAACAATGAAGTCCTTGGGTGCCCTACACCAACAACTGAGGGACATATATACTACTTTCATCCTACCCAAGCTTACATACGCATCTCCAGCCTGGTCATCATCACTAAACATCACCCAACAACGCCGGCTGGAGAGGGTACAGAAGAGAGCTTGTAAAATTATACTGGGGGTCACCTACACTACATACGACCAGGCTCTAATCTCCCTTAATCTACCCTCACTGACAGAGATTCCAGCGTGACCTCCAGACTTTTGGTGAAAAGTTGCTGGTACACCCCAGACTCCGTCCACTCCTGCCCCCCACCCTACCCCCTCCATCTAGGGCAGCCCGTCACTATAATAAAATAAAACCAATTAAAACAAGAACAGACAGATACAAAAATAGCCCCATTCCCACCATTATAAATATAATAAATAAGTAATCATCCAGTCTGTATATGTATCATCTTTGTATATATATTACACATCTCATCCTATTCATCCATTCATTCATTATGTCATTTATTATTATGTTTGTATATTTTCAGCCTCAGGGCTGCATTCTGCTGAATAAACCGATTATTATTATTATTATTTATTATTACACCCACACACACAAACACAGAGGAACACATACACCCACACACAAAGATGCACACACACACACACACACACACACACACACACACACACATACATACACACACACACACATACATACATACATACAGAAAGACACACATACACCCACACACAAAGATGCACACACACCCACACAAAGATGCACACACACACCCACACAAAGATGCACACACACACCCACAAACACACACACACACAAGAGTTGGGGATAATACTCAAGAACCATCATCCACAACAATAAAAAATCTCTCTCTCCCATCATCCTATTATTCAGGTGTCAACACTCCTCGTTTCCGTGCTCAGTCTGGTGCCCGTCTGCCCTCGCCCCGCACCGTGTCTTCTCAGGTGATTCTGGACCGTGACAGCATCTATGATAACTTTACGCTACTCATTATGCAGTGGGGACAGTTCCTTGATCATGATATTACACACACACCTATCACTAAAGGTATGTATGTATTGTTATTGTTATTATTATTATTGTTATTTTTTATTATTTTTATTAGTTATTGTTATTGTTGTTATTATTAGTTATTATTATTGTTGTTATTATTATTGTTGTTATTATTGTTATTATTATTGTTATTATTGTTATTATTGTTATTAATGTTATTATTATTGTTTATTATTATTGTTTATTATTATTGTTTATTATTATTTTTACATATAAAGTTTAGACTTATTAACCATAGATACACTGTAAATTGCAGATTAACCATACCTAATCAATCCAATCGTAACCAAACCTAACCAAACCAATTGAATCCTAACCTAACCTAACGTAGTCCAACGTAACCTAACCTAACCATACCAAAATTAACCCAATCTATCCTAACCTAACCAAACCAATCGTAACCTAACCTAACCTAAACACACACACACACACACACACACACACATAAAGTTTGACTATTCATTATTATCATCATTTTTTCTTATTAATTTAGGTATGAACATGTCAGACATCACGTGCTGTTCAAAGGGTCAACAGAGAGATTTGAGAGAGCTGCACCCAGACTGTATGCCCATCCTGATCCCAGAGACGGACTCATTCTATGCTAAGTTAGTGTCCAGAATTAACTATCTATATTTTCTAACTGTGTCTATTCTCAGTAAGTGGATCTAATTGTCTATCTATGCTAAGTTACTGTCAAGAATTAACTGTCTGTCTGTCCTAACTGTCTATCTTTTCTCAGTAAATGTGTCTGTCTATCTATGTTAAGTTAGTGTCCAGAATTAACTGTCTGTCTATAATAACATTCTATCTCAGTATTCTCAGTAAATGTATCTAAATGTCTGTCTATGCTAAGTTAGTGTCCAGAATTAACTATCTAATTTTTCTAACTGTCTATCTATTCTCAGCAAGTGTATATAAATGTCTATCTATGCTAAGTTAGTGTCTTGAATTAACTATCTATATTTTCTAACTGTGTCTATTCTCAGTAAGTGGGTCTAATTGTCTATCGATGCTAAGTTAGTGTCCAGAATTAACAGTATGTCTCATTCATCCAACTCTTTATCTATTCTTAGTAGGTACCGTAAGTGTATCTAACTGTTTACCAATGGAAGGAGCTTGTTTCGTGGCATGGTCAGGAGGAAGGAATCAAAAGTCTCCAAATTTCTTACACGATCACAGGGTTGTTAAGGGGGTATATTGCACATTGTTTTGGGTGGTAAATCTGGAGCAAATGATTCCTGCAAACAAACTATTCCAGGCAACAGGATACCATTATATTTCTCCATCTGGGTCTGTCTGTTTCCTGGCATACTTTGGAGGAATCAGAAGCCTCCAATTTTCACACATGATCACAGGGTCCTTAAGGGAGAAGTTTTATGTTGGTTAATCTGGAGCAATTGAATCCTCCAAACTATTCCAAACAACAGAACACCATTATTTTTGCTCTTATGGTCTTGTTTCCTAGCATACTTTGGAGGAATCGAGGTACTCCAATGTACCAAAAAAGAATTACCACCTTAAACATTCTTTGATATCACAGTAGTGTATAGGAATTCCTGAGGCCGACTGTACATATGTGTGTGTGTTGTCTTCCGGGTGTATCTGTGTGTTTTGTTTGTGTGTGTGTTTACAGGGTTAGACAGAAGTGTACGGAGTTTGTGTGTGTATCTATGTGTATGTGTGTGTATCTATGTGTATGTGTGTGTATCTATGTGTATCTATGTGTATGTGTGTGTATCTATGTGTATGTGTGTGTATCTATGTGTATGTGTGTGTATCTGTGTATGTGTGTGTATCTATGTGTATGTGTGTGTATCTATGTGTATGTGTGTGTATCTATGTGTATGTGTGTGTATCTATGTGTATGTGTGTGTATCTATGTGTATGTGTGTGTATCTATGTGCTGTGTGTGTACCTATGTGTTGTGTGTGTACCTATGTGTCTGTGCATCTATGTGTTTGTGTACTTATGTGTTTGTGTATGTACCTATGTGTCTGTGCATCTATGTGTTGTGTGTGTATCTATGTGTCTGTGTACTTATGTGTCTGTGTACTTATGTGTCTGTGTACTTATGTGTTTGTGTATGTACCTGTGTTGTGTGTGTGTGTATCTATGTGTTGTTAAAATATCTATATGTTATTTGTGTGTTTACAGGTTTGGACAGAAGTGTATGGAGTTTGTGAGGTCGATGCCAGCAGTGAGACCCAAGTGTAATTTTGGACCCAGAGAACAGATGAATCAAATTACCTCCTACCTCGATGCCAGGTAAGGAACACACACACACACACACACACACACACACACACACACACTATCTTTTTAACACAAGCTCAGTAAATCACTTAATTTGTCTGTATGGTAATGAATAACACAAGCCTGGGAAAACATACACACACACACACAATCCTTTTAACATAGACCCAATAAATCACATATTATGTATGGTAATGAAAAACACAAGCCTGGGAACACATACATTTGGTGTTGATCTTCAGTGAGTGAAAAATGAAGTGGTGAATAATTAATAACAGAAGCCTTGGAACACATACTTTGGGTGTGGTCTTCAATGAATGAGTGAGTGAATGAGTGAGTGTAGAACGAAGTGGGTAATGGATACAAGTATTTATTCACTGTATATTATCTATCTAATGGTTTATCAGTACTATCTAATGTTTCTCCCATCTCCCCTCCACCCCTTTGCAGTAACGTGTATGGGTCGAATCTAAAAGAGATGAGAGAGCTTAGGACAAATACAGGTGGCCTACTGAAGGATAGTAATACCGCCAGGCATCTCCTCCCTCCTAAACCCAGTGAATGTAGGGACAACACGGGGCAACATTTCTGCTTCCTCGCTGGTAAGTATTTTATATCCAAGTTACATTTATAGAATTTTACAGTTTATAGTTTTTTTTTACACACACACACACACACACACACACACACGAATCATAATATCACTTCTTACATTGTTGCCTAATAATGAACACACACACACACACACACACACACACACATAAGGGTGATCAGGAAACCATAGCTTATTCTACAGACCATATTATTATCTTTATTATAATATTATTTAAATAAGCCTTTTCTGTAATAGTCTAGTCATTCATACATGCAAAACACACACGTAATCAGCAGTCGACCGTCGTAGGGTGGACGAGAAACCACAGTGGCTTCTACAGACCATATTATTATTATTATTTTTATTATTATCTTTATTATTTTTATTATTATCTTTATTATTATATTACTTAAATAAGCCTTTCCTGGATAGACTAAATATCCATACATCTAAAAACCCACCCACGTAACCAACAGGCGACTCAAGGGTGAAAAAACAACCTATTCTACCTTATAATAGAAACCACAGCTGCTGATTCTACAGTGTTATTTGTGTGTGTTGTTTGTCAAAGGTGTTTCTGTAATAGTCTAAATATCCATACATCTAAAAACACGCATAATCAACAGTCGACAGTTATAGGGTGAACGAGAAACCACAATGGATTCTACAGACCATTATTATTATTATCTTTATTATGATGTCATTTGAATAAGCCTTTTCTGTCACAGTCTAAATATTCATACATCTAAAATCACACACCCACGTAATCAACAGGCGACTCTAGGGTGAACGAACAACCCCAACTGGCCGTGATGCACACTATATGGATGAGACAACACAACAAGCTGGCCAGGGAACTCGCCTCACTCAACCCAGGCTGGAATGATGAGGTGCTGTACCAGGAGGCTCGAAGGATTGTGGCAGCCCAGATGCAACACATTACCTACCACGAATATCTACCTATTATCTTGGGTATGTAATTAAAGACGTTATTAGTGATAAGAATTCAATTATTTATTACGTTATTAATACATTACCTACCACGAATATCTACCTATTATCTTGGGTATGTAATTAATGACGTTATTATTAATGTTGTGACTGCTACATATTATTTTTTTTTCACGTTATTAATAAATCACCCTGTTATTGTTATTGCCGAAGATTAATTTATTTTACGTTATTAATACATTACCTACCACGAATATCTACCTATTATCTTGGGTATGTAATTAATGACCTTGTTATTGATGAAGATTTAATTTTATTTACGTTATTAATACGTTACCTACCTATCATCTTGGGTATTTAATTAAAGACGTTATTAATGTTATTTGTAATGTTGTTATTGCTTGATACAACACATTACCTACCACGAATATCTACCTATCATCTTGGGTATGTAATTAATGACGTTATTATTGATATACATTAATGTTATTCAGTCATTAATACATTACCTACCACGAATACCTACCTATTATCTTGGGTATGTAATTAATGACCTTGTTATTAATGTTGTTATTGCTATATTGTTCTTATATTATATTCCTAGGGCATATATATATTATTTCCCATATAAATATTTCTTCTTATATAGTTCTATGGTATTGTTTATTCCTTATATATTCCTATGGATAATTTTTTCTCTTGTATATATTCCTATGTATAAATTTATTCCCATTATATAAATTCCTATGGATAGATTTTTTCTCTTATATATTCCTATGGACAAATAAATGTTTTCTCATATAAATTTCTATGAATAATTTTTTTCTCTTACCGGTATATAAATTCCTATTGATAAAAATTTTCTCATATATAATTTCCTATGGATAAAAGTTTTCTTATATATTCCAATGATATATTACTCACCTTCTATATCCTTAAAGGTATAATTTATTTCTCTTATATATTCCTATGATATAATACTTACTGTTCCTATTTCCTTCCTCCTGTGGATATTTTGCATTACTCACCTTCTATATCCTTAAAGGGGTGGGGGAGAAGGGTTTGGGGGGTGCGGGAGTAGGGGGACAGGCATGGGGGGGGGTTAGAAAGCCTGCCCCCTATTCCCCTAGCCTGTCCCCTTACCCACACACACACACACACCCGCCCCCCCCCAAAAAAAAAAAACCTGCACCCCCCCCAAAAAAAAAAAAAAAAAAAAAAAAAAAACTCTGTCCCCTACTCCCGCACCCCCTTAAAAGTATGATATATTTCCTTAGGTCGTCGTTTCATGGAGACATTTGGCCTGGTACCAAGGAAGAGTGGGTATTCTCCAGGCTACAGAAAGGACATTGACTCCACCATCACTAATGCTTTTGCCACAGCGGCCTTCAGATATGGTCATACCCTCATTAGTGGTAGTATGAAGTAAGAAGAGAATGAAAGTTTGTTGTTATTGTTGTTATTGTGAGTGTTAGTGTTAGTGTTGTTGTTGTTATTATTATTGTTATTGTTTTTGTTATTGTTATTATTATTTTATTTATTATTATTATTATTTTAAAGAGAGAAAGAACATTTACAGCTGATTTAGAGAGAGAGAGAGTGTGTGTATTAGATTATTATTATTATTATTATTATTTATGCCATATAAATCCTTTCATTTCAGTCCAGTATCCCTACTTGTCGTAAAAGGTCATTATTAAAAGGGGCTTTTTTTTTCATTTCTCCAACTGTCCTTTTTTTTTTATCCGTCTCCTTTTGTGCTTGCTATCCCACTACCTCTCAATCACCTTCTTCCTCGGGTGCAAAATGACCTCGCTGTTTCCTTGGGGCAAATTATCAGTCAGTCAGTCAGTCAATCAGTCAACCAAAAACCAACCAACCTACCTTTCACTTAACCTTTCAACCAACCTTTTAACCAATCAATCAATCAATCAATCGCTCTCACTCACTCAATCAATCAATCACTCGCTCACACACTCACTCATTTCAGAATGTTTGATAAGTTCGGCATTGTCAACTCCAACCTACGTCTTAGCGAGCACCAGTTCTCGCCCTTCACACTCTATGAAAAGGATGGCATCGACTCCCTGTTGCGTGGTATATCCTTCCAGAGAAGTCAGAAGTTCGATCGCTTCTTTAGTGAAGAGGTAAGGTACAGGCTGCCACAATTAATATCCACTAACACTTTCGTTCCATCGTAATTAATATATTGGTAATAAGAAACAACACGTGTATGTATGATTTTGCAGTACCTCGTAATAATAATAATATCCACCAACACTTTCCTTCCATCATAATAAATATCTTGGTAATAAGAAACAACACGTGTATGTATGATTTTACAGTACCTCATAATAATATCCACCAACACTTTCCTTCCATCGTAGTAAATGTCTTCGTAATAAAGAACTACACGTGTATGATTTTGCAGCACCTCATAATAATAATAATTGAGGGAGAAGGTGTTGTTGTATGATTATATTTTGATATGATACAGATTTATTTACACGATGGAAGGAAAGTGTTGGTGGTTACTTGATTGAGGCTGTTTTGTAGGCTATCGATATACAGTGAATAAATACTTACTTGTATCCACCACTTACTTCATATTACACTCATTGAAGACCACCACCAAATGTATGTTTTCCCAGGCTTGTGTTATTCATTACCATGCAGACTAAGTGATTTACTGAGCCTGTATTAATTAAGCATACTATCCCCTTATATTTAGCATACTATCATTAAACAACTCTCCTCTTAAGCATACTATCCCTTAAATACTACTCTCCCCATAAGCATACTCTCTCCTAACTACTATAACCTAACTACTCTCTTATTAAGCATACTATCCCTTTCCACAGCTAACCAATCACCTATTCGCTGGCAAAAGTCCCTTCGGAATGGACTTGGTGGCTCTCAACATACAGCGAGGTAGGGACCATGGATTGCCCGGGTACAACCAGTGGCGTAAGATCTGTCAACTGCCCCTCGCCAAGGACTTTGCTGATCTCACTGATGTTATGGATCCAACGGTAGGCAATGTTTACTGTATTATTATTATTGGTATTAATATTATTATTTTTATTCTTTTATTGCTATTGCCCTACCATGAACAGAGATACGAGTTAATACAGATTTGTGTGTTTCAACCTTGACACATAATTAGGGTTTATTATATTTTGCCAACTGTACGGTACAATTGTGACAAACATATAATGAGGCAGCTTATGTGTATAAGTGTGTGTGTGTTTGTTTTGTTTCCAGGTTATGTATGTGTGTGTGTGTGTGTGTGTGTTTTGTTTCCAGGTTATGTATGTGTGTGTGTGTGTGTTTTGTTTCCAGGTTATGTATGTGTGTGTGTGTGTTTTGTTTCCAGGTTGTGTATGTATATTAATGTGTGTGTTTTGTTTACAGGTTGTGAAATTATGTGTATTAATGTGTGTTATGTTTACAAATTTGTGTGTGTGTATGTATATGAAAGTGTGTTATGTTTTACAGGTAGTGGAGCAGCTACGTCAGATCTACGAACACGTTGATGACATAGACATCTTCATTGGTGGTATTGCTGAGACTCCTTCACCTGGATCACTGCTTGGACACACCTTCCTATGTATCGTTGGAGACCAATTTGCTCGACTCAGGGTACGTGGAGAGAGAGAGAGAGAGAGAGAGAGAGAGAGAGAGAGAGAGAGAGAGAGAGAGAGAGCAGAGAGAGAGAGATTAAGGAGGGTAGTATCAAGTACGATGGGGTAGAGAGAGAGAGAGAGAGAGAGAGAAACGTGGGAAGAGAGGAGTGAGAGAGAGGTAAGATTTACAATTTATCACTATTCCAACCACTCACTTAACGTGTTATTGAGAGAGAGAGAGAGAGAGAGAGAGAGAGAGAGAGAGAGAGAGAGAGAGAGAGAGAGAGAGAGAGAGAGATTCACAATTTATCACTATTCCAACCACTCACTTCAGGTGGT
The DNA here is from genome assembly GCA_033782935.1 of Petrolisthes cinctipes. Taxonomy (NCBI): domain Eukaryota; kingdom Metazoa; phylum Arthropoda; class Malacostraca; order Decapoda; family Porcellanidae; genus Petrolisthes; species Petrolisthes cinctipes. The sequence goes on along the minus strand of JAWQEG010003433.1, from coordinate 74,222 downwards.
AATTCGCTTTTGTTAAATTGGAGCTACTCGATTCCTCCAAAGTATGCCAGGAAACAACAGGACCAGATGAACAAAAATAATAATGGTGTTCTGTTGCTTGGAATAGTTAAGAGGATTCAGTTGCTCCAGATTTACCAACATAAAACTTCTCCCTTAAGCCTATTCCAACCGGGTTAACGTGTTTTTTCCAGTTGGGTGATCGCTTCTTCTATGAGAATGGAGAGTTGGAGTCGTCGTTCTCCTTGGCCCAGTTGGAACAGATTCGTCACACCAGTATGGCCAGGGTTATGTGTGATAATTCTGATGATCTGGAGATGATGCAACCACTCGCATTCATTAGACCACATCTGGCGTGAGTATAAATTTGTGTGTGTGTTATGTGTATGTGTATTATAATTACTTTTTGTGTGTTTATGTGTGCGTGTATATATAATTATTTGTGTGTGTGTATATATATGATCATTTGTGTGTGTGTGTATATGAGAGAGAGAGAGAGAGAGAGAGAGAGAGAGAGAGAGAGAGAGAGAGAGAGAGAGAGAGAGAGTATGAGTATATAATTATGTATGTGTGTGTGTGTTTGTGTGATGCAACTACTCGCATTCATTAGACCATATCTGGCGTGAGTATAAATTTATGTGTGTGTGTGTGTGTATTATAATTACTTTTTGTGTGTTTGTGTGTGTGTGTGAGCGTGTACAGTAATTATTTGTCTTTTGTGTGTGTGTGTGTGGTAGTATTTAATTATTTGTCTCGGATGTGTGTGTGTCCAAATCACCCACAACAACAACACAACTACTGTCCTCTCTTAAAAAATACACACACACACACACTCCAACTTCTTCAACCCAAACTCAACCCTCTCAATGTTTTGTTTATTTTTTTATTCCAGAAACATGCGAGCTTCATGTAAAGTTGGTCCTCTGATTCCACACGTGTCTCTTGACCCGTGGAAGAACGAACCGGTGTGGGTGTAGACGGCTCCTATCAACAGCAAGCATACAACACAGTGAAGTCGCATAATAAGTAGTTTTAATTAAGGAACCTGTGATCGTGTAGGAAAATTAGAGGCTTCTGATTCTCCTCCTGACCATGCCACGATATCACTTACTTCCCTATAGGTGTGTGTGTGTGTTTTCTTCTTTTTTCATGGCTCTAGTTGAAAGACTCCTTTATCTCCAATTTCCTGACTACATTACACACAGGATCCCTTAATAATAATAATAATAATACATATATGAGTGAAGTTAAATAGAATCAACTAAAAGGACCACTGTGATGCTGTAGTCAGAGTATTGGAGGTTAGTGAGTCCTTCAAACATTGCCACAAAACACACACACACACACACCCCTACATTAAAGGAGCTTGTTTGTTTCGTGGCATAGTCAGGAGGAATCAGAAGACCCTACCACCAGGTCTCATACACGATTATAAGGTACATTCCTCCAAAGTATGCCAGGAAACAGGACCAGATTAGCAAATATAATGATGGCCTGTTACTTGGAATAGTCTGGAGGAATCAGTTGCTCCAGATTTACCAGCAACACTGTACTTCGCTAATTAACAGATCCCCCCCATTAAAATGATATTAAGGGTAGATTCTCTTGTTGGTAAATTGGAAGGTTTCTGATTCCTCCAAACGAAACAACAGATCCCTTATTAGTACCATTGAGGGCATCTGTTTTCTGGTATAGTTTGGAGGCATCAGTGTCAGAGAGATGCAGATTATGTATGAAGTATTTTTATCCTAATTCCTGCTTGTATTGTACTGTATGTCTGTCAGTGATAGATTTTCCTCCACATGTACTAATAATAAATAAACTATTGTATTTTATTATGCTATATTATTATTATCCCGGAGTTAACAATATGTACGTACAGTCATGGTCATTAATAATTAATCCTGCACATTGGGTTAATTCATGCAAACGTTTGACAGTTTAATTAATTCCCTCAGTTCGTTCGTTAGCTGAGAAACTTTTCAAGAAATAGTAGGTTGAGTAGCATCTTCTAATTCTCACACACACACACACACACACACACACACACTCTCTCTCGTTAAGTACAATTTTCTAAGACTCTGGAAGCAGCTACTGGCACACACACTGACGGTGAATTAAGATTTACTATATTAATTATTAAGTGATGTAACTTACCTTACCCGGGCTTATTCGTGGAATTTCGTTGTGTTGGCTCAACGATCGTCAATTAGAGGTTAATTATCCCCTTTTCATCTCAATTCAGTCAACATAAAATATTTACATGGGTTCTTTCAATATATATGCACTTATACAGTAATAGCAGAATTGTAGGTGTATGAAACCACCAAATTACAATTACTTTACTATATTTATTAATCTCAGTTGTGCACCAACATAAACAATTAATAAATTATTAACACACGCATACACTTCCACACAAGAATAGCTAACTAGCTAATATCGTAATAATCAATGTTTACGACCCTCGTTTTCTTTCAAGGTCTCGTAAATGTTGTCGTATGTTCTCGTACTGTTTCCTCGAATAATTTTCTTTCGATTGTTCAGTTGATTTTCTTACGATAACCTAGCTTACGTTACTCACTGTGATTAATTATTAATTAGGTGCTATTTCAAGACCTTCCTACTCAATTTACTTTAAATAATATTTAAATTACAATCTAACACTCGAGTTCGGTATATCTAAACCAAGATTGCTACATAGACTCAGTTAGATAATATGTCCTTACACCTGCAATTTTCCATGTCAATACACAATGTAACACTCGTTACTTACCATAGGTATGCGGAACTCTATAGGCAAGTCCTAGCCCGGGCTCAACGACTTGTGAATGCCTTCTTACCTTATTACCAATCAATTGTCTGTTGCAATCGATTAATAATATAAAAATAACCGCGAAGCTTTGGGAATATTGGCAGTCTTACCGAATTATTCAGCTTTTGGTCATCTCTTCGTCACGAGACAAAGGCGAGGTACGAGAGATGAAGGACGAGCAATATGTACAGTCGCGAGCTGATGGGATGGAGACACGAGCACACTCATCATGGGGTCGCTTCTACCTGACGAGTTATGGAGGAGTTTAAGAGGAAGAAGGGAGGCTATGGAGGGGCTGGTGGAGGTAGAAAGAACAAGAGAGGTGCCAATAACCGTGGTTGTGGGTCTTTCTTTATCTTAATGATTTATGGTTGACTTTGGGCGAAGGGACTAATGGAGATGGAGTTCACAATAACAAACTTATGTATTGAATTTTAGCATGGTCATCATAATTATAAGAGTACTCTCATATATAAGTATTGTTCGATATCAGAACTGTAATGACATCAGATGGGATGGGTGTCTATAAAACTTGACATATTTAATGAAATTGCAATAATCAATGATAAATGTGTTTCAACAATAATTATTATTACACAAAATTATGAGAACCACAAGTATCCATATTTTTTATTGGAAAAGAATATTCTGTGGAACGGAATGAGACAGAATCTCTCCTGCAGAATATAGGCACATTTCTGGTGAAGTGAGAGTTCGAGTCATGTGAACCGCAGTTCCCTTTACACACACACACACACACACACTAAAGGAACTTGATCCCACACCTTGTGGCTTTCGCAGGCTCACCAACTTAACACACGGGAATAAAATAACTTGTTCTACGTTACATATAGTGTATTATTGGATTACAAGTAAATTTCTGCCCATAATAAGGAAATAATCAACACGTAGGCATAGTAGAATAAAGCTATAGTTACTGTTTGTGAAGTATATGATAATCAGTGCTGACAACCTTTGAAGTGTCAGCCTTCATGGCAAAGTTAGTGACACTCAAAAAGTTATTATGCGTCCAATAAAATGTTCTAGAGACTGTGTGTATTTATCCTTGAAAATAATGGCTACCGTCAAGTAACTAGTGATAACATTAAATTATTATAGTGTTGTTGATTACAGTGTTACTCACTGCTGTTTTTTTTTTTTTTTTTTTTCTGTTGAAGCGAGCCCTACAAATTTATAATGATGAGTATTTAAGTGCAAACAATAATACAAAGGATTAATTCAATAGAGGACTACCATCTTACTATTACTTTTAATATTTACTTTATGATAATATTACTGCACCTTGTAAGCCACAATATTTATATTATAAAACTCTTAATAGTGACAACATTAAAGTAAAAGACAATATACAGAAATACAAATTTCAGTTCCATTTCTATAAAACATTACATATCTGTCTTCCATTATTCTTAGGGTTTATAATTGTGAATTTAAGTGCGGCCTATGTATATGTCTAGCTTTCACCCACAGGACTTAATTATTAATGTTGGCAATCTAGCAAACCAGTGCATTATTCTCCCGACAAAGAGAATATAATATTATGTTTGTCACCTTTGATTCGTCCAGGTTTAATAGAAACAGTGGATTTGCGGTAAACTTTAACTTAATCATTTGGTTATGTAATTATTGATTAATGCTATGTTACGATGGATAACAATGTTTTTATTACTTTAAACTTTTAAGCTAACACTCACTCAGTTCACAATGGTGAGTTTAGTGTGGCGAAATAATATCAGTTATAATATTATATCCAACTCGAAAACATTAATCAGTTATTACATATCCCTATGTGCGTCTAACTCGTATACACAACTAATTCAATTCATCCTGCAATATCTTCACTCACGTCGCTCATACATTCATTCCCAACCACCTTCATTCCTCCTTCTCGTCTCTCCCTCTTACCAGTGAATGCTTCGAATGAAACTTTCAGTGGATGGTGAGATAGTTCTATATCAGTCAGAAGTGGCAACACTCCACCAGCCCCTTCATAACCTCCCCCCATCTATTCCTCTCTCTCTCTCTCTCTCCCTTCCCCCCTCCATAACTCGTCAGGTAGAAATGACCCCATGATGAGTGAGCTCGTGTCTCCATCCCATCAGCTCGCGACTGTACGTGTGTATCCACTCACAGTGTAAGCCGAACTAAATTCAAACAGGCTAGGCCTGGTTGGCTAGCGTATCCACAGTTCCACCACAGAGCAACGGCGCGTCTGCGATCGATATTCCTGGTGCCTTACCAACTCGTTCGAAGGCCTACACTGACTAACTAAGTTTACATCTTATACTACATATACACATTAGTTATACATGCAATTTTAATATACGACGCATAATGAATTCTCTATGATTTCCAACTTCACAAATCATATGCAATTTAAGGAAATTAATCCGTCATGGCCTGATCAATTCTTTCAATAATGCAATGAGGGAAAGGCTACGGACGAAACCAACAGTTAAGGGACGCTGTGGTCTGTATACTTTCAAACCCACTGGTAGCGGAAATTTCCTAAGCTAACTAGACCAGTGGACTATGTATACACCGCCTGCTCAATGAAGCCCTATCTCTATGCTACAATATCATCATTTATAATTATGCCACGAGTCAACGACTGACTCGTGACACACACACACACACACCCGTTAACTTCTAGTTTACTACACACACACACATACACACACATACCTTCTAATTTACTACATTCACACCCACTCGTTAACTTCTAATTTACTACACACCAACACGTATCTACTAATTTACTACACACAACTCTTTAAACCATCTTGTTAGTTACTACATGCAGCTACTGACTCACTATACAAAACAATAACATCATATGAGAACTTGAATACATGAATTAATCAGCAATGTGTTTGTGTTATCCATGTGTGTATTGAAACGTATGTCCACCACGTAACAATAACTAAACTAGCCAACCAAACTAAAACTGGTCTGTTCGTCTCATACTCAAAAGAAAGCTAGATTTTCCTGGCTTTCTTAGTTCATGCATAACTGTATATTTGTAGTCAATTCAAAACATAGAAGATGCTTGACCATATTCCAAGATGCTGTGAGTGACGGTGTAGCTGCTCTCTTCTAGTAGTGACGTGTATAAATAAGGTGTGGTCATCTAGTGGGGCAGAAGAGAAGCTACGGTACCAACATCACCACCAAGCTCCACTGTCTCATCTAGTGTGACACCCAATAATCTCGGGGCCTCGCAAGTCACGGGCTACTGACACCCTACAGTCCCGAGGTTGAGGTAAAAAAAATAAAAATAAATAAAGAATTAAATTTAAAAGAATAATAATAAATAAAAAAAAAGCCTCGTATTCCCCTCCACTTGTAATTAATTATACTATTATTAATATCCTTGAGTTGACGAAATTTACCAAACTGGTCTGTTCATCTAGTACCTCAAAGGAAGCTACGGGTTTTCTAAGTTAATGCATTACTGTATTACATTATTAGCCAACTATTCTGCTACGCTTGTAATTCATTATATTATATTAATGTCCTTATTAAATTTACGATATGTAAGCTACCGTACGGTTGGTCACAGGAATTCTTACACAGGCTAATGAGGCTATATGGATAGAGAGGTCATTCTTTATTGTGGAAGTACTGCAATGCATTAATGGTTTACCAAGTGACTCAGTGATTACCAAAACGACAAACTTAATAATAATAATAATGTTATATTGTAGTTACATAGTCATATATATTCTATATGTTGTAAATCCTAAACAAACCTAATAATAATAATAATGTTGTATTTCAACAGCATGTGTGGCAAATAGTACTTTACAGTACCTTAGAGGGAGCTTCACTCAGTCGAAGCTTCACATACTGGCTGGTGAACCAGGATTTGAGACTGTGTTGAAGGTCCCTGAGATCGTGTGTAAGACCTGGTGGCTTCTGACTTTGCTCCTTTAATGTAGGAGTGTGTGTTTCGTTGTAATGTTTGATGGACTCCCTAACCTCCAATTTTCTGACTACATCACAGAGGTCCTTAATGAAAGAGGATGACACTTTTCCATACAAGCAACAGGACACCATTATATTAGTTAACGTGGTCCTGTTTCCTGGCATACTTTGGAGGAATCAAGGCGGCTCCAATTTACCAAAAGAAACTCTCCCCTTAATGACCCTGTGATCGTGTATGAGTGTTGGTGGCTTCTGATTCCTCCTGACTATGCCACGAAACAAGCTCCTTCAATATAGAGGGTGTTTCGTGGCAATATTTGAAGGACTCACTAACCTCCAATATTCTGTCTACATTACGGGGTGCCTTAAGAGTCGAACCATCCTAAGTGATCAATAAACAGTTTGGTTCAGGGGGGGTTTTCTTAGATCTGACCTACCCCCCCCCCCTATTATTCCCTCCCTCTCTTCCTTCCACCCTACCTCTACCTCTCCCTCTATTTCTCCCTCATTCACTTAAATTCCTACATTATTGTCTCTCTTTCTTTCTTTGATCCCTACCTCCCTTTCTCCCTTCCCCTCTCTCCCTCTTCTCTAGTCTCTCCCTCCCTCTCTCCTTCCCTTCCTTAGTCTCTCCCTACCTCCCTTTTCCCTTTCTCCCACCCTCTCTCCTTCCCTTCCTCAGTCTCTCCCTACCCCCCCTCCCTTTCATCCCTACCTCCCTACCTCTATCCCTTCCTTCCACGCATGCGCTGTTCGTCCACGTCACAGCCGGTGGGTTGGAATTGGCGGGAACAGAGGTAATCACAGGAGGACCCTTCTGTTGGTCTGCTCAGTATACTATCAACAGCGGAAGTGAGAAGACGTGTTTAAAGTGTGACAGTGGCCAGGTTTTATTGCTGTTGTTGTTATTACAGTAGCGGGAGTGAGAAGGCGTGCTAATGTGTGCGTGGCTGAGTTATATTATTATTATTATTAACTTGTGGGTTTTTTTAGTAATGATCACGTGCCAATTAATTTTCCATAACGTTACTGTTTTATGTGTTGTGCAGAAAGTGTTTAAGGGGATATTCTGATGTTGGTGAAATGGAAGATGTGCGATTCCTCCAAACTATACCAGGAAGCAGACTACGGTTACTTTAAGGGGGTAATGCTATTTTGTTACATTGGAGTGCCTTGATTCCTCCAAAGTATGTCGGGAAACTGGACCGGATGAACAAAAATAATGGTGTTATGTTGCTTGGAATAGTTAGGAGGAATCATTTTCTCCAGATTTACCAACAGTGTACTTCCCCCTTCATAATTCAGTATATTGGGCAAATTAGAAAAGTGTTGAGACGAGTTTTAGACCATTTTGGAAAAATTGATAGATTTTATACCATCAAAACTGCAGCTCTGTGGTTATTAAACTCTTGGTACAGTTGAGCCTCTTGATTCCTCCAAACTGTCGGAAAACAAGATTCCAATTAGGGGATATGTTTCGTGGTATATTTTGGAGGATTTAAGAGGCCTAATAATTCACCAGCAAAAAAAAAAAAAAACAATCCCCTTAATTATCTCATTAGTGGTTGGTGGGTGAGTAACTATCTCTGGAGCCTGTTGGCCTGGTCACCTCGTCTCACACACACGCAAGTCAGTAAGTCACTCCACAAACGACAGTCACTCCGTCCGTCGTGTCCATCCAGTGTAGTTGAAGTACTTAATTCAGGACCCTGTGATCGTGTGTGAGACTTGGTGGGTTCTGATTCCTCCTGGCTATGCTTCGAAACGAGCTCCTTCAGTGTAAGTGGCGTTTCGTGGCAATGTTTGAAGGACTAGTTTATCTCTAACTTTCTGACTACACTACAGGGTTCCTTTAATTAAATACCATCATATTTTACAATACATAGTGTTATTTAAATTAATGAATCTATAAGAGATTTAATATGGTATACAAAATTATGAAAAGGTAAAGAATTGAAAACGAAAGAAATTATTAGTGTCGTTAGCTGTGCGTGTTAAAACGAAAGTTATTAGTGTTGTCAATTTTGTGTAAAAACGTGATGCCAGTGAAGAGAAAGATAGTTTGTTCTAAAGTGGTTTAGATCAAACACTATTGAAAGTGGACTGTTATCACTGGTGTAAATGTGTTTATATATTACACATTATAAAAGTGAAGTGCTTGGACGCCTAAAGGTGAATAGTGAAAAGTTCATTCATCGCTGTGGTGAGTGTGTCGTTATATCCTGAACTAAAAAGTGAAGTGCTATGAAGTGTGAATAGTGAATGAGTGAAAATATTACCTCTATGTTGGACGTAGCCCTGTATTGTATCTACGTACAGTTTGGTACACTCCCCTGAGGACCACACAGCTCTGCACGGTGTACATTGTATAGGTGGGCCAGAGACCTGAACACACTTTGCGCTGGGCCCACTACGAGTCGGATACCACCTCATTCACTGTTTAACATTGAGCACAGTCCTTCGTTCTAATGGGCCCAGATACTTCACACTCCTACCTGTGCTCTGGCTGACCTATACCATCTCTACCGTACAGCACTGTCAACTCTGGTAAATATATATAATAATCCCGAACCATCAGCACGAAGCATTTATTGGTGACAGTGAATGGAGCCTAGAACTAGAGTTGTTGTGTGTTACCATCTGGGTCTGTGTTGACAACACTGTGTGGAGTGTGGCAAACTGTTTTATGTCCGGGTACCAACCAGTGATAACATTATATATTTAAGGCCCTTGTGATGTAGTCAGAAAATTGCAGGTAAAAGAGTCCTTTAAATATTGCCACGAAACAAGCACACCTATAACGAAGGAGTTTGTTTTGTGACGGTCAGGAGGAATTAGAAGCCTCCAATTTTCATACACGATCACAGGGTCTTTAAACCTCGCTAAAGTCAGTGGAATTAATCCAGTGACTTATAATGTACTGTCTTGTCTTCATTCAACACACTACCACACCAGTCGCTACACAATACTATACCAGCTCATCACCTCTCAACGCCTACACACCACTCGATACTATACCAGCTCATCACCTCTCAATGCCTCCACACCACTCAGTACTATACCAGCTCAACGCCTCCACACCACTCGATACAATACCGGCTAATCACCTCTCAACGCCTCCACACCACTCAATACTATACCGGCTCAACGCCTCCACACCACTCAATACTATACCGGCTCATCACCTCTCAACGCCTCCACACCACTCAATACTATACCGGCTCAACGCCTCCACACCACTCAATACTATACCAGCTCAACGCCTCCACACCACTCAATACAATACCGGCTCAACGCCTCCACACCACTCAATACAATACCGGCTCAACGCCTCCACACCACTCAATACTATACCGGCTCAACGCCTCCACACCACTCAATACTATACCGGCTCAACGCCTCCACACCACTCAATACTATACCGGCTCAACGCCTCCACACCACTCAATACTATACCGGCTCAACGCCTCCACACCACTCAATACTATACCGGCTCAACGCCTCCACACCACTCAATACTATACCGGCTCAACGCCTCCACACCACTCAATACTATACCGGCTCAACGCCTCCACACCACTCAATACTATACCGGCTCAACGCCTCCACACCACTCAATACTATACCGGCTCAACGCCTCCACACCACTCAATACTATACCGGCTCAACGCCTCCACACCACTCAATATACTATACCGGCTCAACGCCTCCACACCACTCGATACTATACCGGCTCAACGCCTCCACACCACTCAATATACTATACCGGCTCAACGCCTCCACACCACTCAATACTATACCGGCTCAACGCCTCCACACCACTCAATACTATACCGGCTCAACGCCTCCACACCACTCAATATACTATACCGGCTCAACGCCTCCACACCACTCAATACTATACCGGCTCAACGCCTCCACACCACTCAATACTATACCGGCTCAACGCCTCCACACCACTCAATATACTATACCGGCTCAACGCCTCCACACCACTCAATATACTATACCGGCTCAACGCCTCCACACCACTCAATACTATACCGGCTCAACGCCTCCACACCACTCAATATACTATACCGGCTCAACGCCTCCACACCACTCAATATACTATACCGGCTCAACGCCTCCACACCACTCAATACTATACCGGCTCAACGCCTCCACACCACTCAATATACTATACCGGCTCAACGCCTCCACACCACTCAATATACTATACCGGCTCAACGCCTCCACACCACTCAATACTATACCAGCTCAACGCCTCCACACCACTCAATATACTATACCGGCTCAACGCCTCCACACCACTCAATATACTATACCGGCTCAACGCCTCCACACCACTCAATACTATACCAGCTCAACGCCTCCACACCACTCAATATACTATACCGGCTCAACGCCTCCACACCACTCAATATACTATACCGGCTCAACGCCTCCACACCACTCAATATACTATACCGGCTCAACGCCTCCACACCACTCAATACTATACCAGCTCAACGCCTCCACACCACTCAATATACTATACCGGCTCAACGCCTCCACACCACTCAATACTATACCAGCTCAACGCCTCCACACCACTCAATATACTATACCGGCTCAACGCCTCCACACCACTCAATATACTATACCGGCTCAACGCCTCCACACCACTCAATACTATACCAGCTCCTGTTGTGCGGTCCCAGGACTCGGACGTGTCCTCCCCGAGCTCCGTCTTCCTTCTCATTTATCCTTTCCCTTCTTTTCTTTTTCTTTTTTAAATTAACGAACCCTTCATATCATCACATTTCATCAAGTATCGAGATTGTTTGTTCTAGCTGTCATTTCACGTCATCTTTTTCTTCTTTTTATTACCGTTTTTAGTGTCTTTTAAATTTACACAGACCCTCCCTCAACATAACACCGTCCCCCACCCCGCAATTTTCATTAATTTTAATAATACAGTTCTTTTTTTTTTTGTGTATTTTATCATCTTTTTAACATTTGTATATCCTTTTTAGTTAAATTCATAGGTTTTATCATAAACTCTCTTTTTTTATATAACTGACCCCTGACACAAGTTAGGGGTTTGTTTACGTTTTATTCCTTCCTGCAGCCGTGCAGACTGTCTCGGTACAGGGGTAAGTTTGTGTTGTATATTTATATTGGTGCTTTATAAACATGTACAGACACACCCCACACAAAACAACATACACATGTACACTAACAATATTCTACACATATTGCTCACTAGTTTTAATACTCTACAACACTGGCTGCACACATACCAACACACCAGACTCACTACCACCAGACATCTACACCCACACCTCCATATACACACACCTGTTTGGGAACCTGGGCACCCCTAAGGGCCCTCAAGGGTTAAAGGTGGCTTGCCTCTGCAATCTCCGGGGTGCCCTGTTGCTCCTTATGTTGTGTGGTGACACAGGGGCTCTGATCAACCCTGGCCCCCGCACCCCAAAGTACCCCTGTCAATTATGCCGACGGGCGGTCAAATGGGGCCAGCGGGCCATCCAGTGTGATCGCTGCCGTGAGGTTTCCCAGCATGCAGGCTGGTATCATGTCGGCTGTGTTGGGGGCTTCACGGCGGCGTTCGACGGATTGGAGGGTCGGAGCCTTTCGTGGATCTGCTGGGACTGTGGTGCGCCCAATTTTACCTTCTCCCTTTTTCACTCCCCAATACACTACACCAATAGATTCAGTTTATTAGACACCACCACTTCATCTTCACCACCCAGAACTCGCAACACACCTCCACCATTAGATAGGATCACCCGACGTTTAGGTAGACGCAACAGAGACAATTCCTCCCCTACACAAAACCGACAGCAAGACATGACTTCCCTTAACTCCGCATCATCCACTCCTCCACTCCCAAACCATTCTACACCCAACCAGACTCTCCATAGTGCACACTCATTCTCCATAACGCCAATCACCATCCCCAATAGATCATCCATCCTCACACCCCATTCTACCACCCACACCACACTCGACTCAATCACCCATAAAAAAAACTGTCTTCCTTTCGTACCCTAATCATTAACTTCCGCAGCATCATAAACAAGAGCCGCCTTTCACGAAACCCTCCAGACCTATGACCCCGACATTATTATAGGGACAGAGACCTGGCTCACACCTGACATCCAGGACAGTGAAATCTTCCCGACGGACAGTCCCTATAATATGACCCTACACAGGAAGGACAGAATTGACGATAAACATGGTGGAGTCCTAATTGCGACTAAGCCAGGACTAGTTGCGACCCCAGCCACCGAACTGAACGCGGACTCTGAAATTATATGGACTAAAATACAGATACAGGGCTGCAGGACACTCATTATTGGATCATTTTATCGTCCCCCAAATTCAAACTTAGAATACCTGCAGACCCTTGACGATTGTTTATCTAAAATTGACCCCTCCAAAAATATATGGTTGGCTGGTGACTTTAACCTTCCCGACATAAACTGGACAGCACAGGCGACACTGGACAATTCCACCCATGAAGGCGACTTACTATTACAGACTGATAGGAAACTCTTACATGAAAATTTAATTGACATAATTAACACCCACTCACTTACCCAAACAGTACTCAACCAACACGCACACAAGTCAGTGTAGAAAGACATGATCCTAACATAAGACACGGGGTCACATCCAACATATTAGACTTATTTCTCGCAAACATTTCCTTAATTACACTGACACGAGTACTACCTGGTCTTAGTGACCATGAGATGGTACTCATTGACGCAAACATCAAGCCAACAACACACAAACAATTACCCAGGACCATTTACATGTACAACAGAGCTGACATGGGTGGCATTACCCAAGACTTAGTTGAATTTCGTGACTCGTTCCTTGACTCAGACCCAATGGCCACCTCTGTGGAAACAAACTGGACCAGACTTCGTGACTTTATACGTGATACAATGGACAAGCACATACCCACGAAAACCATCACACATAACCGGTCATTACCATGGTACAATAGACGATTAAAAAGACTACACAAAAACAAGGTAAAGGCATACAACGGAGCAAAGCGATACAACGATACAGAACACTGGTTAGAATACAAAAATATACAGAAAACTCTACAGAAAGAAACTAAACAAGCAGAAACTAAATACACATCCACTTTCCTCGCAGACAACACACAAAACCACAAAAAATTATTCGGGTTTTTTAAAGCACGCAAACAAGACTCGACCGGTATTACAACATTACTACACAATTCCTTGGTTACACACCCACAAGACAATGCCAACTCCCTTAACACACAATTCCAGTCCGTTTTTACCCATGAACATGAACACTTACCAGACATGCCAACACCATCACACCCACCTATCCCTCCCATTCATATAAACACCCAAGGAATTGAGAAACTTTTATCTGAGGTAGACATACACAAAGCGACTGGACCAGACAATATACCCTGCAGGATATTGAGGACTAACGCTAGCGTTCTTGCCCCTGTCCTGCAGGTTATATTCTCACCGACTTTACAGACAGGTGAACTCCCCCAAGACTGGCTTTTGGCAAATGTGACCCCAATTTTTAAATCCGGAGACAGAACCCTTCCCATTAATTATAGACCTATTTCACTTACCTCAGTCCCCTGCAAAATTTTAGAACACATTATTCATAGACACATAATGGACCACTTTGATAGGCAAAATATACTGACTGACAATCAACTCGGTTTTCGGCCTAAACGCTCATGTGAGACGCAGCTACTGGTAACTACTCATGACATCTTGCAGTCCCTCAATGACACACAAATTAGACAGGTTGACGCCATAGTATTAGACTTTGCCAAAGCCTTCGACAAAGTTCCTCACCAAAGACTACTACACAAATTAGATTTCTATGGCATACAGGGACAACTTCTTCACTGGATTAGAACGTTCTTGACTACCAGAAAGCAACGTGTAGTTCTCGACGGTAGCCAGTCTCCATCTGTTTCTGTGACCTCTGGGGTACCCCAGGGCACTGTCCTGGGTCCCCTTCTCTTCCTTTCATACATTAATGACCTCCCACTTTCACTTTCCTCTACCACTAGACTCTTTGCAGACGATAGCTTAGTTTACAGACCAATTAAAGATAGGAATGACTGTTTTCGACTACAGGACGACCTAACTGCACTTGAAGACTGGGAAGTCAAGTGGCAGATGACATTTAGACCAGACAAATGCCATCACATCCGTTTTACCCGTGCCCATAATGTCATTCCATATACATACCAACTACACACCAACCTCAACACAGTCACTTCCCACAAATACTTGGGCGTCCACATCTCAGCGGACATGAGGTGGAACACACACATAGGTAACATCAGGGCCAAAGCTAGTAGGGTCCTGGGGTTCTTGCGCAGGAACCTCAGCAGGTGTAACACAAACACCAAAATTATTGCGTATAACACTTTCGTTCGGCCACATTTAGATTATTGCGACACCGTCTGGGACCCACACACTTACAATAATATCAATAAATTAGAGTCCATACAAAACAAGACTGCAAGATGGGCCAGACGTGATTACAGACACACTGCATCAGTCACTTTGCTTAAACAAGACACAAAACTAGACCCATTAGTAACACGAAGACAGATACACAGACAACAGATGATATACAAAATCACAAACAAGTTAGTTGACATAGACAAAGACACATATCTACACCCTACAAGTATACGATCCACTAGAGGCAGCCACAACTTAAAATACCATACATACCAGACAAGCACTGATATATTTAGGGACTCATTCTTTCCCCGCAGCATCCAATAGTGGAATCATCTCCCATCTCACGTAGTTAATAGCCCCACTCTTGACACGTTTAGAAATAGGATCACCAATCATTACCTCCCCAATCCTAATCCTCAACCCACAGTCCCTGACCCAATCCACCCTTATCCTAACCCTCTTCCTAATCCTACCCTGGATCCCTAAATCCCCCGCACAACCCCTGCATATTATGCCGCCCATGAGCGGCCCTCTGCGGGACCCTAAAACTTGAACTTGAGCTCATCACCTCAACGCCTCCACACCACTCGATACTATACCAGCTCATCACCTCTCAACGCCTCCACACCACTCAATACAATGCCTGTTATATCTCGTGTCGGCGGAATATGAAGGGTGAGTGTTATATGATTTACTTTGTTTAGAAACTTTTTTAATGTTTATTTGTTGTAACGTCAGAGATCCTTAGGGAATTCTTTGGTGTATATTATTTGAAGGTCTGGAGATTCCATTTAAGCTGATAGTATACTTTAGGTACATTGGAGCGCCTTGATTCCTACAACATTTGTCATGAAACCAGAACAGATTAACCAACTAATGGCGGCATGTCGTGGTTGTCGTTGTTACTCAAGGTGTGTGACCCAGCACCACCGTGGCATGTGGTGGTTGTTGTTGTTACTCAAGGTGTCTGACCCAGCAGCACCGTGGCATGTGGTTGTTGTTGTTACTCAAGGTGCCTGACCCAGCAGCACCGTGACCTGTGGTTGTTGTTGTTGTTACTCAAGGTGCCTGACCCAGCAGCACCGTGGCCTGTGGTTGGTTGGATTAGTTTTAACGAATGGGTTACTACATATTTACAACAAACACGAGACATAATAAATATCCAGTTGTATGAAAGTGTTTGTAATTAAAAAACGTAAAGGTAGTTTATGTAATGGATAGTTAGGAATAAATAGGAAAATTGTCATAATAGTGTTTGTAATTAAATTACAAGTTTATGTAATGAAAAAATAAGTGTTATAAGAATCGGTTGGCCTATATTCGCCACAAACACACTACACTCACGAACCATAATACTCGTAATTATCCAGGCGTTGCTGAAGTATGGAATGCTCTGACATACATACCAGGGAACCAATTATAACTCTTATTATTCTGTCTCGCACATACTTACTGGAGCTAGTTTAAGGGACCCTGTGATGTAGTCAGAAATTTGGAGGTTAGAGAGTCCTTCAAATATTGCCACGAAACACTACCTATATGGAATAGCCTGTTTCGTTGCATGGTCAGGAGGAATCAGGAACCTTAATTCTCCATAATCAGGATATTCAAAGCACACCTGAATACTTATTAGACAAGAAAACAAACTACCCAGTTGTTTGTACAGCCGGCAGCATAAATTCGGGGAAAACACTGGGGGAAGTTTTGCGTTATCACTAAGTTTCTGTTCCAAACTGCTCAAGCGAGATAATATTTTTGTTAACACCTCCTCACTATGTTGTGGTTTAATATTCACTGCATTTATGTTCTGCAATTGTGAGGAATTACACGAGTAAGCCGCTGCGATAGGCAGGCCAGGCCTGCCACCAGCCATGAAGCTGGCGGGACCTGTGTCGGGGTATGTCACTATTTGGTCGTGCAGACCAAGGCCGCTTGAAGAGTCCTTTCTGGTCAAAATACTGCAAGGACTTGGCTGTAGTTTCTGATAGCAACTGAACAGCCTTCCTGACGTTCATCCTTTGAACTCCTGTTACATCAACATGATGGTTTTTAGATCATGTACACTTCCTCTGATTAGTTCGCGAACACATTCACTATTGACTTTCGTAGTATAATGTACAATAAACCCATAGTCAAGAACATTGTTACGAATCAGCTTCATCAAGTGAGGGGCATCTGCAAACACATACTTCCCTGTCTTTAGCAGCTGGATTAGTGAAAGAGGTAGTATCTACATTTACTCTCGGACTGTTCCATAATCTTAAATTTGTGGGACTGAGATCATTCACTATGGCTACTACTGGGTATCCAACTGCTTCCACCCAGCTAATTAAGTAAAATAAAATATCATTGCTCATGTTCGTATAAAAAATATAGTATTTTACCTGTTACCATGGGCTAGTAAGGCCTCTTATCATTGCACACTGGAGTTTATATTTTGGGGGGCGTGTCGCGGGCTACTACGGAGTGTGAGTGAGAATACGTGGGTCTGATTGGGTGAATGTGAGGTGAGGGAAGTCACCAATCCTGACTCTCTTCTGTCTGACGTCATGCGCGTGGTAGGACGAGTTTAGAGACAGACGCGGGAAGACCTACTCTTCAAGCGGCCTTGGTGCAGACTGTCTGCGGATCTCCCTTATTCCTCTAACGATAGTGGAGATGTTGTAGTGGCCGTAGGGCCACAAAACTATCTTTATTGGTAGAAGACTGCGTCAGTACTATGAGCTATAAGATATATGCTATCGGAGTATCCCCTGTGTACTCTATTTAAATGTCCACATAATATCCCAAATATTCTTCCATGGTATCCCCTACCATGGGCTGTGCTTGATTATTCAAGAAAGAAAACTTGATATTAATCCGATAATTGGCCTAGGCCACCCCTTCTTTTCCCCCTCCCCCTTTTCTCACAGCTTGTAGAGGTATGTGTGTCCCCTAGATCCTCATTCCAATGTGAATTAACTAAGGTGGCTCCTTCGGGGAGGAGTGGTGGGACCGTATGATAGTGCTGACGCAGTGGCCCTACGGCCACTACAACATCTTCATTATTGGTGAGAGAGAGACTGCATCAGCACTATGAGCTATGCATGAGATGTGGGAGGAGGGATGATATAAGAGCCAGCTGAAGTTTTAACCCGTATAGTTTATTAATGTGTGGGTATTATACAAGTATATAACAAAGCAGGCCTCCCTCCACTGAAACTTAATTGGGAGAGAGGGAGGTTACTGGTACAGCTCCGGACAGATCAAGGGTCCACACCCCATCCACCAGCGACTTGGTTTGGGCCTCGTCTGATCTGGCAACAGTTGCAGGTGGAGGGAGGGTGGATGTTAGTGGGAGAGGAGGAGAGAAATGTGGGCGGAGCTATATAAGAGGGTAACGAATGATCAGGTAGAGAGACGTGTGTCAGGAGGAATGAATGAAACATACACTGTGAACGGTATCGAATCACCAATAGTATAAAGCAGGGTTCTTCAAACTTTTTCAGTCGTGACCCAGTTTTTACTATGACATCATTCTCGCGACCCATACAGAAAGATCTTTTACAAATGATCAGAATTATCAACCTAAGAAAATACAAGGCCAGAAACTGAAACTCAATAATTATGATTAAAAGGCATTCTAACCAGAATTATAAACACTGCCTCACCTACCCCTCCCTCTCTCTCTCTCTCTCTCTCTCTCTCTCTCTCTCTCTCTCTCTCTCTCTCAAGAAGGCTAATATTTGTACAGTGATTTTGTTTTATTGATAATATAATTAAATATATGAATATTCGATTGTAAAAATGTTAGGTGGATTCATGTATGAACTTCATATTTATTTTATTGTCACGAACATTATTATTCTATTTTATTTATGTATTTATTTTTGTGAGCCTGCGACCCAGTTTGGAGGAATTCGGGACCCGTAGTTTGAAGAACCCGGGTTTAAAAAAGTGCATACTGCATTAATGTAGTTGGATATAGGAGAGAAGAAATGTGATGATTTGAGGCGAGGGTGAGGGGGAAGAGGGTAAGAAAAATGAAGGTGATTAGATGAAAAGTGATAACAAAAAAATATAATTAAGAATATCTATTACATTATATCCTTTAAATAAAGGCACTGTCTTTTGTTCACCATCGTAGTGGGATAGACTACTGAATATATATTATCCTTTGGATACTAGACAGCTATCCCTGTATTCCTTTTATCCCTCGTGCTTACCCCGTAGGGGGGTATTGCCTGTAATGATGTGGGCAATACTTTTAAGGGTTTTGGCGCCCCTTCGGCCCCAGCCACTAGCTTTTAGTTCTTCAACTATCCCTCTTTTCTTTCTATTTCCTTCCTGCTTGCTGTCTCACCTCTCTATCACCGTTTTCTGGCGCTATATGACCTCGCTGTTGCGGCGCCTAATATCAATCAATCAATCAATCAACCTTTACATATTAAGAACCAAAATGCGATCAACAACAGAATCTCAGCCGCAGTTTTTCGAATCATATAATTGAACTGTAAGTGATAAGGGAGAAAGGCCTATGTTATTAAAACTTTTTAAGAACGAATGAGAAGGTTAAAAATATGAGAAAGAAAAGATAAACGGTAAGAAAGGAGGGAAGGGCAAGCGAGAGAGGGATAAGACAGTAGGGAGGATGTGTAAGGTTGCCAGTTACTTGAGTGATACTGTAATATATATAGCCTATGCATAAAATTAGACCAAGTTTATTGAAAACGCCATATAGCAGCGCCTATTTAAGTTTAACATCGATTATTTTTAAGGAAACGCATATTTAGAAGAAAAAAGCCTGGTAAATAGCTTAATGAATTTGTTGACATATATGGTTATTAAAAAAGTTAGAAAATTAAACCGTCTTCTGCCGAAAAAAAAAAAAAAAAATAGCTGGGCTTGGGAGAAGGTGATAAATAGGGTGGACTACAAGCACGAGGGATTTGATTGATATTAGGTGGCACAACTGCGAGGTCATATAGCACCAGGAAAAGGTGATAGAGAGGTGTGACAGCAAGCAAGAAGGAAATAGGAATTAAGAAAGGAGGGACAGTTGAAGAAATGTAAGTTAGTGGCTGGGGCCGAAGGGGCGCCAAAACCCTTAAAGTATTGCCCACATCATTACAGGCAATACCCCCCTATGGGGCAAGCACGAGGGATAAAAGGAATACAGGGATAGCTGTCTAGTATCCAAAGGATAATATATATTCAGTAGTCTATCCCACTACGATGGTGAACAAAAGACAGTGCCTTTATTTAAAGGATATAATGTAACAGATATTCTAATTATATTTTTTTGTTATCACTTTTTATCTAATCACCTTCATTTTTCTTACCCTCTTCCCCCTCACCCTCGCCTCAAATCATCACATTTCTTCTCTCCTATATCCAACTACATTAATGGGGTATGCACTTCTTTAAACCCGGGTTCTTCAAATTACGGGTCCCGAATTCCTCCAAACTGGGTCGCAGGCTCACACAAATAAATACATGAATAAAATAGAACAATAATGTTCGTGACAATAAAATAAATATGAAGTTCATACGTTAATCCACCTAACATATTTTTACAATCGAATATTCATATATTTAATTATCAACAAAACAAAATCATTGCACAAATATTAGCCTTCTTGAGTGAGAGAGAGAGAGGATGAGGGGTAGGTGAGGCAGTGCTTATAATTCTGTTTATAATTCTGGTTAGAATGCCTTTTAATCATAATTATTGAGTTTCAGTTTCTGGCCTTGTATTTTCTTAGGTTGATAATTCTGGTCATTTGTAAAAGACCTTTCTGTATGGGTCGCGAGAATGATGTCATAGTAAAAACTGGGTCACGACTGAAAAAGTTTGAAGAACCCTGCTTTATACTATTGGTGATTCGATACTGTTCACAGTGTATGTTTCATTCATTCCTCATGACGCATGTCTTCTCTACCTGATCATTCGTTACCCTCCTATATAGCTCCGCCCACATTTCTCTCCTCCTCTCCCACTAACATCCCCCCACCCTCCACCTGCAACTGTTGCCAGATCAGACGAGGCCCAAACCAAGTTGCTGGTGGAAGAAGTGTGGACCCTTGATCTGTCCGGAGCTGTACATAGAATAGTAATATAAATCCCTTGGTGGGACTAAGATATCACGGTCAATTTTTATGTGGAGTGGTTGGGGTAGTCCCCATAGCCACGCAGTTGGAATATTGCACGTCGTGTAACAAGTATTTCTCCAGGAATGACTCTGTTGAGGCCCAACCTCCCAGTTCTCGCCGTCTGGTGAGGGAGCGAGATCTTGGGAAGGCTAGGGAAGCCACCATGCCCCTGACTGAGTGGGCCCTGGGGCAGTTCCCTGGGTCTGCTGATTCTATAATGCGACACAGGAGTTTTGAGATCGCTCTTGTCCGTAGGGGTTTGTGAGATCTCGAATTATAGAACAGATGGTCTTTACTCAACTCCTGTGTCGCCTCCAGGTAAACTTTTGTTGCGAGGACTGGGCAGAGCGGGAGGTGTTGAGCTCCTTCCTTCAAAGCCGGGACCTCGAGAGGAGCCATTAAGCTGTCTGCTCTCTCATTTTTTGCTAGGAACCTCAGGGAAGGCGCCAGGGTTAGCTGAGAGTTACTCTCCCCGAAGGTTGTAAAGTTAGCGTGTCTTGTTAGGGCTGCTAACTGGGATGCCCTAAACCCTGTTGCTAGCGAGAGGAGGAAGAGGGATCACAGGAGTTTCGAGTCCTCCGTTGTTTCCTCGACCGAAGCCTCAACCGAGGCCAGGACTTTGTGGAGGGTCCACTTGGGGGACATCCTCGGCCCCAGGGTGGAATTAGCCCCGATTCCTCTCCTCAGCAGCTGTATCACCCTATCCTCTAGATGGATGCCGGAGCCAAACCATAGAGGGTCTGTCAAGGCTGCTACATGGGCTGATATGGTGGAGGGGGCTCTGTTGCCTACCCTAGCCAGCCAACTGAGGAAGGACAGGACAGACGCTTCTGATAGGGGCCTCTGGCCTGACTCTAAGAAGCTCCTGAACCTTCCCCAGCAGGATTCATATTGTCAGAGGACTGGCATAGGGATTTCAGCATTATTGCCACTGCGTCTTCCATGAACCTCCTTCGCAATCCTTTCCGAAGAAACTCAAGGCGTGAAGACGCAATGACGTCTGCAGAGGTAAGGAGAGGTTGTCTAACAGGCATGCTGACCCTAGGAGGAGAGGGTTGGGGCAAGCCCTAATCAGTTCTCCGAACCAAGGCTGGGCCGGCCAGAGGGGGGCTATGAGTAGGGCCTTCCCTCTTAAGGACCTCAGCCTCGTTACTACCCTTGACAGGATGGTGGTTGCTGGTGGGGGGAGCAGGTAGATTAATTTCCACCTGTTCCAGTCCTCTTCGAATGCGTCTGGGCCTCCTGCCTGGGTCTTCTCTGTGAAAGACAGCTAGTTCTCTAGCTGTGTGGTCTCCCTCGAGGCGAACAAGTCGATTTGGGGGGTACCGACACGAGCCACTAGTGAGAATACCTGAGGACGAAGGTACCACTCTACTGAGGTTCCCTTGAACCTCGAGAGAGCGTCCGCACAGTCGTTTTCCCTGCCAGGCACATATCTTGCAAAGAGGACGATGAGTTTTTCCCCTGCTTGTTTGAAAATGTCCTCTGACAGGGTAAGGAGGGACTCTGAGCGGACCGTTCCCTGTCTCTTTATACAGGCTACCGCCGTGGTGTTGTCCAAATCGAACCTCACGGCGGTGCCTTCCTGTGTGGGGAATCTCAGCAGCCACTCCTTTACCACGAATAGTTCCCTGTAGTTTGTCTTGATCGTAGCTCCTCCGTCCAGCCTACACACGCTTGGTGACCCAGCTGTGATTGGAGGCCCCAGCCTATGTCTGAGGCGTCCGTCGCTACAAGGACCGAGGGCTGGGGGTCTGTCCAGGGTACCCTCTTCTGTAGAACCCCGAGCCTAATCCAGGGTCTCGGTAGATGGCGTATAATCTGTGGCACCGGCCTTGGCCGGTCCTGAGGAGATTGAGGGAAGTGTTTGTTGATTTCCCTCATTAGCCTTCTGTGTTTTAGCCTTCCTAGGGGTAACACTGGGGCGGCGAAGTTGAGGGACCCCAGTAGCCTCTCGCACTGGCGTCTGGAGAGGGTTTTCGAGAAAAAGCATCTCCTGATTGCCTTGAGTGTACTGGTGGCATTGTCTGGGGCTAGTGTGAGAGTAGTGTCCCTGGTCGACCACTGGACACCTAGCCAGGTTATGGACTGAGTGGGTTCCAGTTTTGACTTCTGCCAGTTGATAATCCATCCCATTTCCTCCAGTACCCTGATGGTAGTTTTGACACTGGCTGCTGCCTCCTCCTTGGAGGGGGCGAGCAGAAGCCAGTCGTCTTGGTACATGAGTGAAGAAACCCCCTCCTTTGCCAGACGTGATGCTATCTATCTATCTATCTATAGCTCCGACGCCTCGTTCCCTACGGGAACTCCCCCCAAGGGGGTGGCCACGGCAGAAGTGTCTCCAGTTCTCCCTGTTCCAACACTCCCTCCTTACTTGTTCAAGCCCTACTCTGCCCCTCCCGTTTCTCTCCTTTACATACTCTTCCACTCTGTTCTGCCATCTAACCGGAGGTCTGCCTCTCACACCAGGTCCCACAACTTCACTTCCATACACCTTCTTTACAAATTCCTCGCCTTGCATTCTCTCCACATGTCCAAACCACCTCAATGTATCACGTTTCACTCTCTCAACCACTCCACATTCAATGCCAATTGCCTTCTCACTCATACCGCATCTCTCATACACACTCTCATTACTTTCACCATCCCACCTTGTAAGTCCACATGCTCCTTTAAGTAACTCATTTCCACAGCACCTATTCTAGACTGATGAGCCCTACTACATGTCCATGTCTCCGACGCATATGTCAGTGTTGGCAGGATTATACTATTTCGTAGTCCCCTTTTCACTTCCATACTCACACTTCTACCCTTCATAATCCTCCCCAGTGATCCTATGACATGTCTACCCTTCACTGCTCTCTCCCTAATTTCTCCTTCCATACTTCCATGTTTACACATGACTGTACCCAGGTACTTAAACTCCTTTACTTCCTCCATCCTCTCGCCCCTCAAAGTTATCTTGCACTTCGTCCCAGTTGGTACAGCCACTCTCTAGGGTGTAGCAAAGTCAATCACTTCAGTTTCTGCTCTCTCAAATACCATCACTTTACTTTTACCCACATTCACCTTCAGTTTCCTTCGTTTACACACAGACTGAAATTCGTCCACCACTCTCTGTAAATTCCTTTCATTCTCAGCCATCAGCACAATGTCATCTGCAAACAAACTTGCCACCAGGGACCAGTTTGCTTCATTCAGCCTCCACTTCACCCCTCGACAATTCACTTTGGCTTTCACCTCTCTCATACAACCATCCATATATATATTGAACAACCATGGTGACATAACACACCCCTGTCTCAGCCCTACACTAATATTAAAACTCTCACTTAGATCACCCTCTACCCGTACACATGCTTTTGCATCTGCATAAAAAGCCTCAATGCCTTTCAGCAAAGGCCCCCCAACACCATAAGTTCTCAACACCTCTGTCATAGCTTTCCTATCAACTCTTATCGTATGCCTTCTCCAAGTCCATGAAGGCAGCATACAACTTCTTACCCTTCCCAATATATTTCTCCACTATTGATTTTAATGCAAATACTTGGTCCACACATCCTCTACCCTTTCTGAACCCTCCCTGCTCCTCACTAACTTTATTCCCTGTTACTTCAATCAGTCTCTCAGTAAGAACCTTCCCATACACCTTCCCTGGTACACTAAGGAGGCTTATTCCCCTATAGCTACCACACTCATCCTTACTCCCTTTCCCCTTATACAAAGGTACAATTATGGCTCTCCTCCAATCCTCTGGCAACTCTCACTGCCTCCAAGCCAATGTACATATAAGCAACATCCACTCCACCACTACCTCCCCCCCACACTTTAACATTTCAGCAGTTATCCCATCCACCCCAGGTGCCTTTCCCATCTTCAACTTTCCTATTGCTTTCCTAACCTCTTCCCTTCCTAATTCTCCCGGTACATCCTGTCGTCTACCACCTGCCTCCATCCCCATGCATGTCACCACCGCCTCCCCTCCCGTCCCCCCACTCATCAACCGATCAAAATGCCTCTTCCACACTTCTTTCACTTCCTCACTTCTACTCACAGTAACTCCATCCTCTCTTCATTCTCACACTACCAGACTTTCCTTCTCCTCTTTCTCTTTTCACCTCCTTCCAGAATAATTTCTTGTTCTCTTTAAACTTTTCACTCGGCTTCATACCAAACTCCTCATCCACTCTCCTTTTACTCTCACTCCCCATCCTTTTCACTTGTCTCTTACACACATTATATTCTCTTTTCCATCTCTCTCTCACTTCTTCCGGCACATTCCTCTGTAATGTTCTCCTATATGCCTTCCTTTTCTCCTCCACGGCATCTTTCACTTCTTCTGTCCATCACGCACTCCCTTTCTTGCCCCTCATCTGTGTCTTATACCCCACTACCTCTGCTGCTGTCCTCAATTCTATAGTCTTAAACATTTCATACACCGCATTCACTCCCACTCCCTCCTCTATCTATTGCCTTATGATATAAGGGTAATTAATACTGAGGGAATTATTATTTGTTATATCACTATGTGATTGGTTTGTACGTCACGTTTCCTTAGTTTTCTGTAAATAATATCATCATGAAGGGAAAAGATATTTAAGTGACTGGGTAATTATGGTCCATTATTATCATCCTCAGGGTTTTTAATGAATATCTTATTACATTCATCATAGAATCCGTTTGCTAATGTTTAGGAACCGTATTAATGTCAAAGTCCATGGGTGTCCTCGGAACTAAAAGGACAAGATAATTGTTTAAGGGATCTACTACATTATTTAATCGTCCTGGAAGGTATTTAATATCAATATGTGGGAGAAATTCCTGAATTGTTAGATTTTATCTGGCTAATTTTCCCGTTAGGGGTTGAGGTTATAGTAAGCCAAGGATCGTTTGGTAATTCGCGAAAACTTGTAAAGGATAGCCTAATACGATTTCTCTAAAAGTACGAAGTGCCCATAAGATTGCTTAAATTTCCTGATTTGTTACAGAGTAATGAGTTCCCTGTGCACTTAATATTCTCTAAGCATAAGCACATACCTGACATAGACCCATAGCTATCTCTTACATAAGTACAGCGCCTAAGCCTACTGAAGAAGCATCTGTACACTTGATAAAAGTTAATGAATACTTGGGAACGCAAAAATTGGAGCTGACATTACTTAACGTTTAATAATTCAAAGCTCAGCTGTTTTTTCTGGCCTCCATACAAAATCTCGAGTTGATTATTTAGGGGTTTAGCTACTTGGGAAAAATGCTCTACAAAGATTCTATAATAAGAACATAAACCCAAGAATTATTTTACGTTAGTAGCATTCATGAGGAATTGTGAATACTTTCATTGCTCGTATTTTACCAGATTGTGTATGGAGCACAGTGGCGGTTAATGTATAACCTAAAATTATAATTTTTTGGTTAAGAAAATGACACCTAGGCAGTTAAAGTTTGAGGCCTACCTAATGTAATCTCTGGATAAGCTTCTTTATGGTTACTTAGTATGAATGTACTTCTATAGAAAAATAATCAAATCGTTGAGATTAGCGATGACTACGTTATTAATAACGCCAATACGCAAATTGACCATATGCTGAAATGTGGATGGAGCATTACATAACCCAAATGGTCTACGAATGTATTCATAATAACCATGGGAAGTATTAAATGTAGTAATGGGTTGACTTTTATCATCTAATGTTACTTGCCAGTTTCCACTGACCAAGTTTATGGTGGAGAATATCATAGGCTTTGTTTCACCAATGTTAGACAAAACATCTTAAAGGAGGGAGGGGATATTTATCTTTAATTGTAGCATTATTTATTTGTCTGTAATCAATTACTGGCGTAAATTCACCATTATTATTGAAACCAAAAACATTGGGTTGTTAAAAGGGGAGTTTGAATTCCTAATAATGCTTTCATCCATCATTTCATTTAATATTTCGTTTACAACTTTCTGCCTACTACGAGGTACGGTAGTCTATATGCTCTAATAAATGGGTTGAGGGGATGTTAGTGTAATGGCATGCTTTATAATGTTGGTTCATCCTAAGGATTCACCAAGTAGGGCAATCGCATTTCAATATGTGGCTAGGATGGTGATGAGATTATCACGATAAAGTGGAAAATCGTGCCCACTGACAAAATTTCTAAGTTGCTCCCCTATGTGACTATCACTTTATCCTTCGGTAAGAACCGGTACAATATTTCCTTGTGGTATTGGTCTAACTTCCATCTGTACAGATCACATAGATATGTTCCTTTCTTTACATGCATATTGGTAGATGTTTTATTAATATCAGTGACATTTTCACTGTTTACATTGGGTAAAGTAAATTAATCCCTGATTATATATTATTTTACTAGTTCTATTGAGAATAGAACGGTAGTATGTGGCTGTACATGAGATGGAAGCTTTACCTTCAATTAATGGACGAAATTTGGAGTTAATATAATATAATATATGCAGCAATGGCCTTTATGATACCGGGGTCGTTTCCCTCATTTTCAATATGTATAGAATTAACATTACATGGACTTAGATATTGGCCTGGACAATCCTGTATTGGAATACATTAATTCCTAAAATGTATTATTTTATATTTAGGGTTAATTATTATGGTTTGTTTGATAAGGTATGATAAACCTAGTTTATAATTTCGTATTATATGAAATGCAATATGTATATGGTTAGATCCCTTGTCTAACCGTACAGGAAGGGTTAAAGTGTCCCTAATACCTGTAATTTATTGCCTGTCATGGTTGACAATGCTATGTCACCTGTTCAATCTTGGTTTATAAATGCCGCTGGGGAGCTAATTTGCATAATTTGTTAAAGGAATTATCCGATAACAAGGAAACTGCCGCGCTTGTGTCTATCATTAAGGTGGTGTTACTATGTGATACTAGGACAGGGAATTATAGTATATTATTGGTAAATGCGACGACAGGGCCTACAGTTTTATTTTCGGGACGTTTTAATATTGTGGCGGTCTCGTTTCATACATCATATTTTGATTGTGCAAGTCCCATTTCATTCTGTTAAGGATCATGCATTCATCTAAGGAATGCGACTTTGATTCATGTAAATGACTGTATTTATGATTACTTTTCCCTTGATCATTTCCTTTAGTATTATGTAAGTAATAACAATCACTGGTAATATTATTATTTCCGTTACAGTGTTTGCAACGTTTTCCCTGTGATTCCCTTTGAGTAGGTGTGGTATCAAAATTAAAATTCTTCGTCCCCATGGATTGAGTAATCTGTAATTCACGATGTATGATACGAGATTCCTTCGAATTTAAAGTTAGAGACCCTGATAATGCAAGTGCTTTTGCTGGTTCACTTGTAGTTATGTTTTCTGCCTTTGTTTTAATTATTCTCTGAACCCATGATAATGAATTATGAATTTTATCATCCCCAAAAACATCAATAAGTGACTGTCTGAACGTAGCATATGACGTTAAATTCTCTTGATCAGAAAAAGCACTTGTAGTTAACATATAGCTGGCTGAACTATCTGGTGCAATATGTTCTCTCACGAATCTGATCTTATGTAAGTCCTGCTCTATATTAGTTTGGTAAAACACATCCTCCAAATGACGCAAGAAGAGATGAATCCCATATCTTGGATTATCTCCCGTATAATACTTTAAATACTTGTGGGTGGGTAAGCTTCTCACCGTATGCATAGAAGAGGTAGTGGGGTTAGAAGAAGTTGTATGAAAAGCAGAGACGGTAGGAGATTGTGGAGGAGTAGCCATTGTTGGAGAAAATACAGGTTAATATAGTATACCAGATTAAGTTTTTAATGGGGGTAAGGTAGAAGCAGAAAATGTACTCGAATGTGTTGGCACCACAAACGAGGCTTAGGGAGGCAGGGAAATCTAGCTTGGAGACTAATGAATCATTATCAGGGATATTCGAAGTTAGTTATGATACCTTTGGAGTAATGGGGGAGAATATCTTTACCTTTGTTGTAATTTGGCACTTCTTTTCTTTCTTTCTGGGCTGTAATTGAGGAACCTAATCTATTCTAACATGTTCGTGGACAAGTGAAAAATAATGTAATGTAACATGTAATGTGTACCTACTTTTAGTTGACTCTAGTTGCAACGACGATGTGGTGAAGAGGCGACGTCGGTGGAGAGGCGAAGCGATTATTAGTTAGCTCGCACACTAACACACTAACAGTCGTTATTGGAGTGAAGATGATGAACGTTGACTTGTCTTTACGAGAGCATTTACGTAACAAGGCGTCAGCGTGGAGGTGATGGAGGTCGTGGCGTTGTCCTGACGAGAGCATTTACGCAGGGACGCCGATATGGTAGTGATGAAGTGATGATTGTTTGTTGTGAAGTAGATGAGGACCCCTTGTAGGTCAGTTGCAGTTATGTTGAAGCAAGTGTCTCTTGTAGGTGAAGAATTTGTGGTTTATCTCCCTCGTTAGAGGTCGTAAGATTATACCCACAGAAGAAATTACTTGAGAGGATTTACAAGTAAATTCCTTCGACTTGTCCTTGAACAATGTTAGTCACTGTACTCCCGTGAAGTCTATACCTTGCAATTTGCCTTATTGCAAAAACACCGCTGCCATCAAATGTACCAGTTCTGAAGGCTTGAACTCTGGGCAGAACTTGGTAACTTACTTGTATGTAATTCTTGTAGTTGTAGTAGTGGTTGTTGTTGTTGTTGTTTTAGGTAATGTGGAAGACGGGGTGCTTTCTTAGGTGATTGACTTCACAAGTTTCTTAAGGCTTAATTTATTAATATGTTCTTATATCTATACAGAGAGTTATATTGATGTGCCTTGTCTTGTCTTATATGGTATTATGTCTCTCTCTATGGAGACAGTTTATAGCCCTTAGGGAGTCAGTGTGGTATCCTAACTCCTAGTGTACCTCCTCTGCTTATATACATTTCAAACTCCATAGTTTACAGAAATAGCTAGAGTGACAACTGTTGCCTGTGAATGGTCAATCTAATTCTGTATGTCTGTCTACTCCTCTTCTCTCCCTATTTATTCCTTATTCATTTATTCTCCCATTCTCTCTCTCTCTCTGTGAAACTAGAGAGAGGAGGAAGGGGTTAATGGTTTCTGCTATATCCTCTTACCACAACTTGAAGCAGAGAGATGTCATTGGAGACTGGTCAAGCGAGGGTGACTGTGTGTATGTATGTATGTATGTATGTGGAATCTGAATCTGTCTGTCAGGTCCCGAAAGGCGAGTCACTGCACGTGTTTGTGTGTGTGTATGGAGTGGTGTGTGTGTGTGTGTGTGTGTGTGTGTGTGTGGAGAGAAGGAAGGAAGGAAGGACAGCTGTGCTGGAGTGTCTAATATCTGTCTGGCTATTAATGACTTTGCCATCTGATCTGTTGTTCCTTCTAGTCTTTGCCTTTGTCCGTACATCCCCATCCTTACATCCCCCAGCACCTCACCCACCCTCCTCTTATATTCCTCCCTATACTCTTCTACATCTAATTTCCTACTAGCCACCTCCCTCTTATTCCTCACCCCTTCATCCCTCCTACTATACTCCCACTTAACCCTAACCTTCATCCTCACCAACACCGCAAAATGGTCGTAGCAATGGACCATTCCTCTCACCACTTTTGCATCATACACATCCTTCCTCAACCTTTCATCCACTGCCACATAATCAATCAAACTCTTTTGTTCTCCTCTATCATCCCTTCTCCTCCATGTATACCTGTGGATCATCTTGTGCTGAAAGGTGTTCGCCAAGAACAACCCCCTCTCAGCACAGACATCCACTAGATACTCCCCATTCTCATTTGTTCCTTCTACACCCCATTTACCCGCAATATTCCCCACTTCCTCACCTCCCACCTTTCCATTCATGTCTCCCATCATCACTATTCTCCTTCCATTATCAATCCCTCTCAGACATGTATTCAACTCCTCCCAAAACACTCATCTTCTCTCTCCCCGTCTTACTCTTTTCATTCACTGGTGCATAAGCACACACCCAAGCATACTTCACCAAGCCAATCTTTCCAGTCATCCATACTATTCTTGACCCATTCCACCCATGTCCATCCACTCCCTTCCACACCCACAGAGACACCAACAGCGCACACCCTTCCTTCCCTTTTCCTTTACTCTTTTCATTCATACCCGTCCATATTACTCCTCCCTCCATTCCCTCCCACAGTCCACTCTCCCTTCCCTCCTGACACTCAACCACTCCACATCCTTTCACGTGTGTCTCCGCCACTCCCATCACATCCACTCTTCCTTTCTTGAAACCTTCTACAATCTCTCGCCTCTTGGTCCCATCCGTCATTCCATTCACATTCACAGTTACTACTCTCATACATTCCCTCTTCCCCACTACCTCTACAGGGCAGCTCGGAGACCCTCCCCCGCCAGTAGTCATAGCTGTCCTCTCCCCCATTGGGGGGCCACTGATGGCTGGCAAGGCCAATGCAGTGCTCATTCCCGGAGGGACACGGGCCGTCGGCATTGTCAAAAGCTAGAAAACACGGTCATAAATTTAAGAGATTATTACAAAATATAAAAACACACAATCAAAGAAAATAAAATCTTAAAACACTAAAAATACAATAAAAACCTTAAAACCTATATGTGGGGGAAGCTAGGTCTCACCCCCACACCGCCTTCCCCTTTGGCTCCACCTCCTGAATGGATGCCAGGGAGAGACCGAAGGGTAGTCTGGTAAACTGGAAAGTTTTCTCCCCCACTTGGAAGGCTAGGAAGCATCTGAAGCGGGTGTGGATGGGAATGTGCCAGTAGGCATCCTTGAGGTCTAAGGATGCCAGCCAGCTTCCCTGGGGGAGGTAGTTTCTGACCTGAGCCACTATGACCATCTTGAAGGGGATGTTTTTCAAGAAACCATTCAGAGTGCTCAGGTCCATCACTAACCTGGT
The DNA here is from genome assembly GCA_033782935.1 of Petrolisthes cinctipes. Lineage (NCBI taxonomy): Eukaryota > Metazoa > Arthropoda > Malacostraca > Decapoda > Porcellanidae > Petrolisthes > Petrolisthes cinctipes. Next base: position 41,917 of record JAWQEG010003433.1, on the reverse strand, counting down.
TTGGTTTGAGTATCTTTTGGAGGACCGTGAAGAGCCTTGACAGAAAACTTTTCCTGTCGCTGCCTCCACGACCCCTTTTTGTAGCATCTCCGTTATATGTGGTGACACAGAGGGGGAGGTCTTTGTAAAGCTGGGGGGTAGCTTGGGGGGTGGTCTGGTTGGCCAAGATAGGCCCTGTCTCACTACTCTGGCTGCCCAACCTCTCTTTGGCCAGGCTGATGCCCCCCCTGAGAGGCAACCCCGTGTGGGACCATCACTGCGGTCTTGGCTTGCCCTTGCCCTTACAGGGGACTTGCCGACTTTTAGTGGAGGTTTGTGGGTGGTGTGGCTTGAAGGTGGGGCCGTTCCTGGCAGCAGGAAAGGGCTGCCTTTGAGCTTGGTTGTGAGGGGTGAAGGCTCTGGGTGACGCCGAGGGGTTTTTCTGTGAAAACCTCTGGGGCACTGGTTTTTGCTTCACCACTGGGGCCGTGATATTGATAATGGGTGGCTGTGAGGCGATTATCTTATCCGTGGCCTCCGGGTTGAACAGAGAGGTGGAGCAGGGGTCAGCCCTTACTACCCCTCTCAGTGTGGGACCCGACCAGTCTTTTGCCGAGGCAGCTCTTGCCGCTAGCCTTGTTTCGGCGCACTTTCTGGCTGCTCCCTGGATATGGTAGGCTGACATGTGAGCCAGACCCTCCGCTACCATAGCACAACCCTTCAGGATGTCCTCAAGTTGTTCTCCCAAGAAGGATTCGAAATTGAGGGCCAGTCTAGACAGCCATTCTTTCAGGACGGAGGCTGTGGTTGTGGTTGCCAGGTGATAGGCTAAGTCTTGCCTGGCCAAGGCCTTGGCTGACCATAGTCTGTGGTCCAGTTCCCTCAGCTGGTAGGGAACCGATTTGTCGGCTGGGTCCCTCCAGAGTAGCTCGGTGAGGTTCTGGGGGGCCCTATTGCCTAGGAGCCTGACTGGGAAGGCAGGGGGATTTGACTTCTTGTGTTGGGCTCCTTTAGAATCCTGGGCCTTTTCTAGGAGGGAAGTAAAGTCCAATACTTTCTCCTCTCCCTACAGGGGGAAGAAGTAGTGTTCCGAAAGGGTGAGGCCGTGTCTACCAGGGTAGAGGTGGACACTTTCTGTGCTGTTGGCTGCAACACTGAAGACGGCGTCCTCTTGTAGAGGATAGTCGTTTCTCCTTCCTCGTCAGTAGAGAACTTCAGGAGTACGTTAGTTCTCGTACTGAACCCAGAGGGGTGTGTAGGGTCCGGGGAGGAAACCCTAATCTTTCCTTCCACGAACGAAGGTTGCCAAGATTGTGGTATTGGCGTCCAAGCGATCGGGAGGAAGTGGATCGTCTCCGCTTCTTGCCTCTGGTTGACCGTGGTAGCCGGTGCCGGGGAGGTGGTGAGGGCTTGGTGAGAGGTCGTGGCCGAGGCCGAGGCGGTGGCAGCCTGAGAGGGCCCAGCCAAGGTAGAGGGCAGGGCCAACGCCGTCAGATGTGAGGGCAAGGCTGGGAAAGGGCTTGACATGGGAGTCATCACTGGGTAGAGGGAGGTCAAGGTCCTCTTGTGTCCCCCTGTATCTGTTTCTGAGGCCGGAAGGGATTCCAGGAGCTCCTGTAGGTGCTCGGGTTCCTCGGCCATAGCCTGTAGCTCCGAGTGGATGGAGGAGGCCCGAGAAGGGTGGAGGTTCTCCTGCGGGAGTCTAGCCTTATCATCCTGGATAACATATCTGGGAGTGATGAGACCAGCTCTCTCTCGAAACTCTAGGAGTGGAGGAACGGGACTTCTTCCTTCGTGAAGAAGATGAGGAAGAGCCATCTCTGTTCCTTTTCTTCTTCTTCTCCTTCCTCTCTCTGGACCTCTCCCTGGTTCTCATCCTCGGTTCATGGTCCGAGGAGGAAGAAGCTAAGGATGGTGGTCCTGTGGCAGGAGGAGGGGTGGAGGAATGCGATGGGGCAGCGTCCTCCAATTCCGAGTCCACTGAAGTAGAAGGCTCTATTGTTGCTCTCTGTCGAGACCGTCCTCTGCCTCATGATGGCCTGGGAGGTGCCGAGGACAGGGTTTCTCCATGTCACTTCAAGTCCACGCTTGACGCACCTCTTCCTCGCCCTCATCCAAGCCTTCCGCAAAAGTGCCGAGGAGTCGACCGAGTTACGTGCTTCTGGGGTTGCCTCTTGCAGCTCCAGGACACAAGGAGAACAGACCTCACAGGCCTGTGGGTCGAATCCCTCTACCAACCAGCAGTCAGCGTGGAGGGAACAGTGGTGTCCTTCTGAGGAGATCCTCACTCCACAGCCGGGAACCATACACAGTCAGTCAAAGACTGTGGGAGAGACGGAAGGAAGGTGTCGACAAGTGTCACGAAAGGAAGGAGGGAAGTAAACGAAGTAAAACGTCCCCGCGCCCTACATCAGTAACACCCTCCCCACAACAAGGAGAAATAAACACTCCCCCCAAGAAAAAAAAACCCTCCCAATACCCTAAGGAAAAACCTTCCCCAAATCCTCCCCGGGCTGAATCGCCGGGAAGGTAGGGCAGGAAGGAGAGTGGGTGGGGAGCGGGAGAGAGGAGGGATGGAAAATTCCGTTAGTGAAGCCACGGGAAGAAGATAATCCCCAGGTAGCAGAAAAAGGGTGCAGTCCACCCGGGCAAGGTGACTAAATCCCGGGGGAGACAAGGGAGGGAAGGAGAAAGAACATGTGGTGGTATAGCTAGGGACACATCATATAAACAGAGGGTGGAAAATGAAATGAATATGTAAACAAAATTCGTGGGGTTGTGTGCCGGTGGAGTGACTTAGCCATCAGAAACAACCGTAAGAGAAAAGAATATCCTCCCTTGAATATGAACTCGTAGTTCAAAGATTCAGGGGAGAGAAAAACGTTAGGAGTTATCGGAGAGGAAAAAAAAAACCCGTGTGTTGGTGAGGCCTACGGAGGTAGGGCAAGAGGCGGCTGAATATAACGAGATACTCATCAAAGATTCAGAGGGTGAATATGAGCGAACTCGAAAATTCGGAACAAAGCAGGGGTACCTCCGAGGAGGAAAAAACCCCTTCACCAAACACTAGGGAAACCCCAGGAAAAAAGAGGATATCCTAAAGGGAAAAATCCACCCGGGGGAGAAAACACACCCAAAAACATCCTAGTTTCTGTAGGAACCAGAAACGTATAACAATAACACTGCCCTAGCTAAAAAAAAAAAAAGAAACCTGCCCATTACTGACGGTAATAGGGACCACCACAAGGGAAAAAGGAAAACAATACAGGAGGACTACGTACCATCACACCGACGGCAGGAGGGACACACGTGGCGATGACACTGGCTAGTGTGGACAGACCAAGGCATTGGGAGCAGAGGAGGGCAGGTGTGGGTGGTAGGAAGTCCGCGAAAGGAATGAGGATCTAGGGGACACACATACCTCTACAAGCTGTGAGAAAAGGGGGAGGGGGAAAAGAAGGGGTGGCCTAGGCCAATTATCGGATTAATATCACGTTTTCTTTCTTGAATAGTCGAGCACAGCCCATGGTAGGGGATACCATGGAAGAATATTTGGGATATTATGCGGACATTTAAATAGAGTACACAGGGGATACTCTGATAGCATAGCTCATAGTGCTTACGCAGTCTTTCTCTCGCCAATAATGTGTCTGGAAGGGATGCGAGGTGTATCCTTAACTCCTGGGGCATGCACTGGATGTGGCGTTGACAGATGCCCAAGGCAGTTTTCAATGTTTGTATGTGTGATAACATCAGTGAAGGGCGTCTGCCGTCGGGCTGTAGGTTATTTAGCTCCATCAGATAAGAGAGCTGTGAACGACCGAGGTTGGTAGAGAGGGCTGAAGTGATGGCTGCGAATTTGTTCTCCTCGGGTGGGTTGACGATGGTGTTCCTAATAAGGGCTGCTACCTCCGTCAGTAGTGCCCTAACAACAGCCAAGAATTTCTGCTGGTCGGTGTAGGCAGGGTGCCTGCACGTGTACCACCCACGTATGGATGTCGTAGGAGAATGGTGGCAGGGATGTGGATGTGCGATAGTTTTCCATAGTAAACTGTGAGAAACACTAGGGGTCACCAATGTATGGTATTTATGTTCTTTTCCTCTCACACTTTGTAAGGTTGTCGATACACAGTACGGAGTTCACGGTATTTTATTTGGTGTAGTGCTGATACATTGGAATATTACACTGATTGTGATACAGTACACTAGTATTCACGTCTTGTGGTGGTATGGTATGGAATGGACACGAGTTGTGAAGGTTGTGTGTGAAACCGAACGTGTCAGGAAGTGAACTATCTGTATGTCCTTTGCCGTATTTATTTTAGTGTGTGTGTGTGTGTGTGTGTGTGTGTGTGTGTGTGTGTCATAGAGAGATGTATACAATCCTTTAATTGGTGGCGAAGGAGGGAGGCTGTCCCCAGCGTGGTCAGGTAAATCTGATAATGACGTGCAGTGGTAAATTCTATAATTACCTGACCAGGTTTAAGGAGTGTTTGCCCAGGAGGATATTTTAATGACAGGAAATGACTGTTGTGGATGGGCAGTACACTACAAGGTCATCTCTGTGTATCAGACTATTGTCTGGTATATACGTCACACTATGATCGTTCGTATCCCAATGTTAAATTTCATAAAAATTACTCATTTCTCGGGGACAAGTGCCTTAATTATTCACTTTTGGTAATCCATTATAATGCAAAAAATTAGCGGAAGGTGTGAAATAACCCGTGGCAAAACATCATACTGATCCAACCTTTAGTTACAGAGTTATTCCAGAAAAACAGTGCGACACGGGCCCTGAAAGTGTTAGTAGTTAAGTGTGTATACAAGTTAGACTGTTAGACGGACATGTGGATATGACTGTAATAACTGATTGTTTTCGAGTTGGGTAAATAACGGACATCATATCGCCACGCTAAGCTCACCATTGTGGACTGTGTGATGGTTAGCTTAAAAATTAAAGTAATTAAAACATTTTGGTGTCCATTGCAACATAACATTCATCAATAATAACTTAACGAAATTATTAAGTTAACGTTTACCGCAATCCACGGTTTCTATTAAATCTGGACGAATCAAATGTGACGAACACATTCTCTTTTGGTCGGGAGCATATTGTTATATTTCTGGCCCCTCAAAATACATTGGACGAGCCATTTACTAGATTGCCAGAATTAATAATTAAGTATTGAGTGAAAATCAAACTTTAACCGCATCTAAAGTCATAAATATAAACATTGATATTATTGAAAGATAAATATGTAATACTTTATCGAAATGGAACTGAAATAATTAATACTGTATATTGTCATTAGCAATAACAAGGGAAGAGTGAATGTGAGTTTGGTTGTGCGAGTGTCAGGGATGGAGAGGGGAAGAGCTAGGGAAGGAGTGGTAGAGTATCAGGGATGGAGAGGGGAAGAGCTAGGAAAGGAGTGGTAGAGTGTCAGGGGTGGAGAGGGGAAGAGCTAGGGAAGGAGTGGCTTGGATTCTGAGTGAAGAAGTGAATGGGAATGTGGTGGAGTGGAGGGAGTTGTGGGTAAGGTTACTGTGGGTATAAGAGTAAAATTTGGTCAGGAGACATGGGTGTTTGTGAGTGCGTATGGGCCGGGAAGTAAGAGGGATGAGGTGGAGAGAGGACAGTTTTGGAATGAATTGGAGGAGTGTATACAGAGTTTGGGGCAGAATGTGAACATCGTACTTTTGGGAGATTTGAATACAAGAGTGGGGTATGAGGTAGTAGATGGGGTTGTGGGTAGGTATGGGGTGCCAGGAATAAATGAGTGGTGAAAGAATGATTGGGTTATGTGTAGAGAGAGAACTAGTAGTTGGAAATACATTTTTATGAAAAAGGAAATTTATAAATATACGTGGGTAAGACGGATAGATGGGAGAATGGTAGATACTATGGTAATGTCAGACTGCTTTACAGCGTTGGTTGGATGTTGGAGTATTGAGGGGGGAAGGGGGTGCATGGTATTTCGGACCATTTCCTAGTAGAGGGAAAGTTAAGAGTGGGTTTAGGAGTGGTACCAAGAAATAGGGAAGGAGTAAAGAGGGCTTTAAAAGTGAATGAGCTAAGCAAGAAAGAGAAGATGTTGGAGTATTAAGAGGAGATTGCTAGGAATTGGAATGGAATGAGGGAGACAGGTGAAGTAGAGGAGGAATGGGAAATGTTTAAAAGGGCAGAAGTAGTATGTACAGTTGGACTCATGAATGGGTGGTACAGCCCAGGTGAAAGATACTTGTCCCATTTGAGCAACAAGTGTCTATAATCAGGTACTTGCTTTTTATTACCATCCTCAATACAGACTTCTGTATTGACCATCTTTCACTTGGGCTGTACCGCCCATTCATGTGTCAAACTGTGTGACGGTGTTCTGAGAATGATAGATAATGTAATTTATAATATGACAATTACAACTTACCTTGCCCGGTTAATTTATGATCTTCGTTGGTTGGCTGCAGCGAAGAAAGTACTCAGGGTTATCTCCCCGTTTAGGCCCCATCCACCATGCACATCATAATTTTTTTTGTTAAGGGTTCTTCCCGATATATATGTATTTATATAGATAACAAATCTACTGGTGCATTCAAACAACCAATTGCAAATTTCTATATTTATTCAACTCCAGTATGCCAACATGAATAAATTAATTTCACACACACACACACACACACACACACACACTCACGCAACGCTAACTAGCTACTCGCTCTCGCTACCTCTCGGCTCTCGCTCGTATACGTAACGATAGTCTAGCTTACGTTAACACTGTAGTAATTCTATCAATGCTACGCAAGTTGGAATATTTTTCTAATGTCTCACACTTTAGAGTCTCACAACACACTCGTAATTTTCTTCAAAGATCCAGCTCCCCCTCACCTTAATTCAGTTACTGAACTAGCGTCAATGCAACTAGTCAGTATACAACTGTAATGCCTTGTGAATCGTGGTAATTATCCAACGATTCGACGTTTACGTTGTTCACCCCACTCAACACGTGGAGGTAATTCAGGCGAGCGGAAGCTGACGATACGAGTGTGTTCCCTTCTTCAAGTGTGTTTTCCAACTGACCCCAATTCTTCATCCTTAACTGGAGAATGTAAGTTCAAAATTTCTACTGACTCCTCCTCCTATCTGTGTTCGTTTTTCCTAACTGGCTACGATTTACATGGTACCCACTCATACTTTAGTTATACATGCAATTTCAATTTACCTATGGCGTACTAATAATTCCCGATAATCTCCCTCCACTTCACGATCATTTGCAATACCATAAGTTACCCTGGTAGCATAATTGATTAATACATTCTGTAATTAACGTACGAACACCTTATAGGACAAGATGTGCAAATTCAGTTGAAACCCGGCCTTCCTGACCCTTTTTCTAATTTTGGCTACTAATCCAGTACCTGCGGATTAACCCTGCAGGTTAACTAGCTGCACCTACATCTTAACCCACTCCTGTCTCCTTTGTCTCATGAATGGAATATTCCAGAACATTCCCAGTATGGAATTTTCCAACTCTCCGTAATTCAAATTATGTCACGAGTATTATGTCTGACTCGTGACAAACTGTACGGAGAAGGTTTGTGGTTGGAGACGGTTTGGGGGTGGTTTGAGGAAGGGTAGTGAATGGTGGTGTGAGGAAGTTAAGGCAGCTAGAATGGAAAAAAGGCGAGCGTTTGAAGTATGGTTACAGAGAAAAGATCAGGAATAGTATGAGTGTTACAAGAAGAGAAATAGAACAAGTAGAGCTGTACGGGATGCTAAAGTGAGGGCAGATGAGAGGTGGGAGGAAGTTAACTGAATTTCCAGGAAAATAAGAAAATATTCTCGAAGGAAGTCAAGAGGATAAGGAAAGGGACATCAGGGAAAGAGGATGGTACCATGCTGGTTGAGGAGATGGGCAGAGTATTTTGAGGGATTGCTGAATGTTGATGAGGATAGAGTAAACAGGTCGGAGGGGTTAAATGGGGAGCCGATAAGAAAGGTGGAGGAGGCAATGAGATGAAAACAGGGAAAGCTTCAGGTTTGGATGGATGCTCTGTAGAATGTCTGAAATATGATGGAACAAGTATGATGGAGTGGTTGGTAAGGTTGTTGGTGTTTTGATAGTGGTAAGGTTCCAATTGATTGGGTGAGTGCTTATGTAGAACCTCTATATAAAGGAAAAGAGGATAGATACCAATGTAAGAGTTTCAGGGGTATAAGCCTGTTAAGTGTAGTAGGAAAGCTGTATGGGAAGGTGCTGATAAAGTCAGAAAGGGTACGTAGGCTGTGATTGGTGAAGAGCAAGGTGGCTTTAGGAGAGGAAGAGGTTGTGTGCACCAGATATTTGCAGTAAGGAAGGTGTGTGAAAAGTATTTAGAGAAAAGTAAAGTAGTATGGGCATTTATGGATCTCGAGAAAGCATATGACAGAATTGATAGAAATGGATTGTGGAAGGTTTTGCAGTTGTACGGGCTAGGGGGGAAATTATTGACAGGGGTGAAAAGTTTCTATGTGAACAGTAGAGCGTGTGTTAGTGGGAAGTAACGTGAGTGAATGGTTCCCAGTAAAGGTGGGACCGTCAAGGCTGTGTGATGTCACCATGGTTGTTTAATATTTATATGGACGGTGTGGTAAGAGGTAAATGCTAGGGTGATGGAGAGAGGACTGAGCTTGGTGGACAGCAGAGGTAGAGAGTTGGGCCTAAACCAATTATTGTTTGTTGGAAACCGAGTGTGAACGTGGCAAAGAGCAAAGTAATGAGATGTAGGAGGGGAGCAGAGAATAGAAGGATGAATATAATGCTAGATGGTGAAATATTGGAGGTGGACTGCTTTAAGTATTTGGGGTCAAAGGTGACGGTGGATGGCAAAATAGAGACAGGTAAAACCTAGGGTAAATGAGGTAGGAAAGGTGCTGGGAGGAATGAATAGGATATTTGGCTGTAAGTCACTTAGAATGGATGTAAAGAGAAAGTTGTACGAAGGGATAGCAGTGCCTATTGCACTGTATGGAGCGGAAACATGGAATATGGGAGAAAGTGAGAAGAGAAGGTTGAATGTAGTAGAGATGAGATATCTGAGAAGCATGTGTGGTGTGACTCAAATGGACAGAGTCAGGAGAGAGGAAGTGAGGAGAAGGACAAGTGTTGTGAGAGAGTTAGCAGGCCGTGCAGAGCAGAGTGTGTTAAGATGGTTTGGACATGTGGAGAGAATGGAGGAGAATAGAATGGTAAAGAGGATAGGGGGCTCAAATGTGGGAGGTGTAAGGAGGAGAGGAAGGCCACAGAGGAGATGGATGGATACTGTGAAAGGAGCTCTGAATGGAAGAGGTATATCTGTGGAGCAAGGTAAAGTGATTGCCCGTGACAGAAACGAGTGGAGGAGTGGCCTGCATTGAGTGTGGCCCATGGCCGGCTGAATGCTGAAGGGGGAGTTTGCCCTGTAGTGAAGTGGCAGGGGTAAACCAGCTCTTTATGTCGGGCCTTGTTATGGATGTAAACATGGCTGTACCCCTTGTAGTCCCACAAGGAGATGTGGTGGTGGGGGGGCTCCCTCCTCCAATAGGGATCGGGGGGTTGAGATGTGGAGTGGGGGGGCGAGGGGGAGTTCTACGTTTGGGCATTTGTGTTTGGGAGGGTGTGTGACGTGACGGGGATACCTCCAGCCTGGAGATGAAAAGTCTGGTATATGTAGGTCATCAACAATTACATTGACACCATACTTTTAATAGTATTATAATTTAAATATTGTGACATTCAATGTGTAGTAATATCACCATCTAATATGTATTATCACAATGTTAATGTTAGTTTCATATTGAATTGATCTTTTGCATTATTGTGTGCACTTAAATATTCGTCATAATAATTTTGTCTGCCTCGATCCAACAGCAAAAAACCCAAGCAGAAAGCAATACTATGCAATCGACAATAATATAAATTAATGTTATTAGTTACTTGACGGTAGCCATTATTTGTAATGATAAATACACACAGTATATAGAACACTTTATTGGACGTATAATAACTTTTTGAATCTCTCTAACTTTGCCATGAAAGGTGACTGACACCTCAAAGGTTGTCAGCACTAATTATCATACACTTCACAAATAGTAAGTAGCTTTAATTAATCTACAATGCCTACGTGTTAATGATTTCCTTGTTATGGGCACATTTTTACTTGTAATCCAATGATACACTAAAGGTAACATAGAACAAGGTGTTTTTTTCGCGTTAAGTTGGTAAGCCTGCGAAAGCTAAATGATGTAGGATCAAGCGTCTTTTGTGTGTGTGTGTGTGTGTGTGTAAAAGGAACTGCGATTCACAGGACTCGAACCCTCCCTTCACCAGAAATAAGCTTATATTCTGCAGGAGAGATTCTGTCTCATTTTGTTCCACAGAAAATTCTTTTCACATAAAAATATGAATACTTGTGGGTCTCGTAATTTTGTGTAAGATTTAGTTATTGCCAAAGCATATTTAGCACTGAATATAGCCCATTCATTAAATAAGTAAATCTTTATAGACACCCATTCCATCTGATGGCATTAGATTTGATATCGAACAATACTTGCCTATGAGAACACTCTAAAAGACTAAAAATCAATATATATCATTGTCACTGTGAACTCCATCCCTTCAATCCCTGCACCCAAAGTTAACCATAAATTTATCCTTAAGATAAAGACCTACAGCCATGGTTAGTGGCACCTTTCCTTCCTTCTCTTGCTCTTTCTCCCTCCATATCCTCTCCACCTCCCTTCTTCCTCTCTCTATTTCCCCCATAACTCGTGAGGTAGAAGCGACCCCATAAGTGTGCTCCTGTCTCATCCCATCAGCTCGCGACTGTACCGTTGCAACACTAATTCTTACACAGGCTATATGGAAAAAGAGATAATTATTCTGGAAGTACTGCAATGAATGGTTTACCAAGTGACTCTTGTGATTACAAGACAACAAACCTAATAATGTTGTACTGCGGTCTTACATTTCTCTGTTGTAAACCCTCTTAAACAGCGTGTGTACGAATTCTTGTGGCCAATAATAGAATCTCCATTTAAGCAGATGATAGCGCTTGGAAACTAAATACAAACTCCAAGATCGATCGGGATTGTTTCACGCGGTAAAACCTAGGCTCGAACGACTAGGATAGTGTCTGCTTCAAGTGATTTCTGCTGGTTAGTTAATTTTGTGTAAAGGGGAGATTCTCTTGTTGGTAAATTGAAAGGCTACTGATTCCTCCTAACTATAGCAGGAAACATACACGCTCAATGGTACGTACTTGTAGAGAGTCTTCTGTTTCGTGGCATAATATGGAGTAATCGGAGACCTTCCAATTCACAAACAAGATTCCTTCCCCTTATATTAAGCAGAAACACCTTGGCACATAAAAATAAAAATAGTTTGATATAATATTGTTGGAAATGAATAACTCTTATTGCTATTTTGTCACAGAAGAAATATTGCTATCCATTTGTATATAGTTTATTGTAATTTCCCCAATTTAAGGGAAGTCGCTATTGTGGGTAAATTGGAGCACACGTAGCACTCCGAACTCTATCATAAAACACGTCTGTACAGTCTTAATGTGGAGGGATTCTGTTGCTTGGGATATCTTGTAGGAATCAAAGCATCCCGAATTTCCCACACCAGGTTTACTCCCCTTAACAAAGTGGGTCTATTATTATTATATAATATAATTTACTCGTTGGTATAAATAATTTAATGGTTGAATTATATATATATATATATATATATTATCTTTTATTTTGTTTATTTATTGTTTATTTTGTTTGTTGTTTTTGTTTGTTTATTTTGTTTATTTTGTTTGTTGTTTGTTTGTTGTTTATTTTGTTTGTTGTTTATTTTGTTTGTTGTTTATTTTGTTTGTTGTTTATTTTGTTCATTTTGTTTTTATTTACTTTTTTTTTTTTTTTTTTTTTCCCAGTTGTTCCTGTGGTTGGATCTTGTGGAATAGCAGAGACTGAGTTGGTTCTCATCAGTAAACATCGTAACATACTGAAGAAGATATCCAGTCCAGTCATGAGTCATAACAAGTATCCAGCAGATGTTGTTGTTTAAGTTGGGAATCATCTGACATACCAGTGAACCAATTACAACGCATATCCTCTCTCTCTCTCTCTCTCTCTCTCTCTCTCTCTCTCTCTCTCTCTCTCTCTCTCTCTCTCTCTCTCTCAAAATAAGTATGTAGGTGTTTTTGTTGAAGTTTGGAATCATCTGACATACACACAGTACATAACAGTGAACACATTAAATCACTTATTTTCTTGTCTCATACATACATACATACTCATATTTGCTGGAAGTCCTGTTTTAATATTTCATCATCAGACTATTGGAAGCAGACCAGACCTGGGCCCATATTCACAAGAGCAAAGTTCACTCTTAACTTAAAAATGTATTGGTAAGCTTTTATTCATGGCGAGGACAAACAAGGACCGACACTGCTTCGAAATCATAACAGCACATACAGATAGAATAACAAAACCATTCACTGCTTCGAAATGAACCTGAAACATTATGGCGAGGTCAGTATTACACACTTACTAACAAGTCTAAACTCTTATAATGTTTTGTGAATACTGGCCCTGGATATACACTTATTATTATTATTATTATTATTGTTATTATTATTATTATTATTAAGATGGTTTGTGGGTAGTGACAATATCCTGCCTGGAGTGTTGGCAGAGATGGACTGGTGGTGATGTTAGCAGAGGTGAAGGAAGGACTGGTGTTGGCAGAGGTGAAGGAAGGACTGGTGTTGGCAGAGGTGTGAAGGAAGGACTGGTGTTGGCAGAGGTGTGAAGGAGGGACTGGTGTTGGCAGAGGTGTGAAGGAGGGACTGGTGTTGGCAGAGGTGTGAAGGAGGGACTGGTGTTGGCAGAGGTGTGAAGGAGGGACTGGTGTTGGCAGAGGTGTGAAGGAGGGACTGGTGTTGGCAGAGGTGTGAAGGAGGGACTGGTGTTGGCAGAGGTGTGAAGGAGGGACTGGTGTTGGCAGAGGTGTGAAGGAGGGACTGGTGTTGGCAGAGGTGTGAAGGAAGGACTGGTGTTGGCAGAGGTGTGAAGGAAGGACTGGTGGTGGTGTTGGCAGAGGTGTGAAGGAAGGACTGGTGGTGGTGTTGGCAGAGGTGTGAAGGAAGGACTGGTGGTGGTGTTGGCAGAGGTGTGAAGGAAGGACTGGTGGTGGTGTTGGCAGAGGTGTGAAGGAAGGACTGGTGGTGGTGTTGGCAGAGGTGTGAAGGAAGGACTGGTGGTGGTGTTGGCAGAGGTGTGAAGGAAGGACTGGTGGTGGTGGTGGCGGCAGAGGTGTGAAGGACTGGTGGTGAATTTAACATCCAGGAAACAGGACCAGATGAACAAAAATAATGTTGTCTTGTTGCTTGGAATAGTTTGGAGGAATCGGTTGCTCCAGATATGACAACACTGTAGGCCTACTTCCCCTTTAATGTTTTGTTTAAGGGGAGATTCACTTGTTGGTCAATTGAAAAGGTATATGAATCCTCAAATTATGCCACGAAACCGATTCCCTCATAGTACAGCCACAATCAAATAACCACCGACACTTTCCTTCCATCGTGCAAATAAATCGGTATCATATCAAAATATAATCATACAACAACACCTTACGTCAACTCAACCCCCTCAATTATTATTACGAGGTGCTGCAAAATCTTACACGTGTTGTTCTTTATTACCAAGATATTTACTACGATGGAAGGGAAGTGTCGGTGGATATTTGATTGTGGCTGTACTATTGAGGACGTCTGTTTTCTGGCATAGTTAGGAGGAATCACCAGTCTTCCAATTTACCAACTAGAAAATCTACCCTTAATTGCAAAGTAAAATGAATTAAAGATAAATATTGAGTAAAAATTAAAGGTGAAGAGGTAAATATATTAGAAAACTGATTTGATATATATAGATATATTTGAAGTATATTGTATTAAAAAATAAATTTAGATAACTTAATACAGTTATTTAGAGTGCAGAGAATATTGAAATTGTTGTTCAGTATTATTAATTAATGAACTTTTATGTGTTTCAGGTGTTTATGGAGTGAGAGGACAAGTACTTAGACGATGGCGTAAGTACTTATTATAATGCAGTGAGAGCCCCCAAGTACTTATACAATGCAGTGAGAGCCTCCTCACACCCAAGTACTTATACAATGCAGTGAGAGCCCCCACCCCCACCCAAGTACTTATACAATGCAGTGAGAGCCCCACCCCCACCCAAGTACTTGTACAATGCAGTGAGAGCCCCCACCCCCACCCAAGTACTTGTACAATGCAGTGAGAACTCCCACCCCCACCCAAGTACTTATACAATGCAGTGAGAGCCCCCACCCCCACCCAAGTACTTGTACAATGCAGTGAGAACTCCCACCCCCACCCAAGTACTTATACAATGCAGTGAGAGCCCCCACCCCCACCCCCACCCAAGTACTTGTACAATGCAGTGAGAACTCCCACCCCCACCCAAGTACTTATACAATGCAGTGAGAGCCCCCTCCCACCCAAGTACTTATACAATGCAGTGAGAGAAGCCATCCAAATACTTATACAATGGTGTGAAGTATATGTGTCGATAATTAGTCCAGGTGGGCAGTATTAATGAAGTTGTTTTGTTGTTTCAGATAGGGTGTGTACTTGAGGAGTGAGGCATCAGGTGCAGTGAAAGGTCCAAATATGTCCTTTACAAGATGGTGGCATTGTTTGCCTGATGCAGTGAGATGCCTGTCAAGTATGCTGCCTAATGTCCAGTAATGGTATGGGTGTACCAGTACACACCTATTGTAATGTATGGGTGGTCCAGCCTTTATAGCGGACAGTACTGGTACACGGGGCTACCCCCTCCTTACACCATGGAGGAACCCCCTTCCCCCCTGATGGCATTATTAAGGGGGGGAAGTATTCACCCTGCCAGTTCCCAAAAGGCACCTGAAGGACCCCCGTGGGGCCTTCGGGCCCCGTGGGGGGTCCAAGGGTTGTCCTTGGGGGAGCGTAAGGGTTCAGTCATCCACTTGTATTGAAGTAGCATGTCTCTACTTTGATATGCCAGAAAAGTTATTTTGCTTTTTTTTTTTTTTTTTTTTTTTTATGAAATTGTGTGAAATTATGTGTGGTTGATCTCCGGAGACTCTTTGAAGTAAAAATAATATAAGGTTTTGGTGATTGTGAGAATTTTTAACAATTTGTAATCATATGACTGGAAACATCGCTAAGAAAGTTATGAAATGACTGACTGGAATCCTAGCCAAAATAAAGGGAATTGAAACTTTTGATTTTACAATGTAATGAAAATAAAACTTACTGGCTTGGAACTCCACATCGCTAAGGATGACTACGATATGTGGCAGGCAAAGGAAGGTGAAGGATGGGCGAGTGTTAATGTGCTTATTCTTTAAGTGGGTAAAAATACACCTTTGGTATGTACAGTTGGACACATGAATGGGTGGTACAACCCAGGTGAAAGATACTTGTCCCATTTGAGTAACCAGTGTCTATTATCAGGTACTTGCTTTTTATTACCATCCTCAATACGACTTCTGCCCCTGATGTCTCCTATTTGGCACTAAGGAACTTGATATTGGCAGAAATTGACCATCTTTCACTTGGGCTGTACCACCCATTCATGTGTCCAACTGTACAGTCGTGGTAAAAAAATATTCATTCATATAGAGGCAAAGTACAGCCACAATAAAATATCCACCGACAGTTTCCTTTCATCATAGTAAATATCTTGGTAATAAAGAACGCGTGTATGATTTTGCAGCACCTCATAATAATATGATTGTATGATTATATTGATTTGAGACTGATTTAGTTGCACAATGGAACGAAGGTGTCTGTGGTTAATTGATTGTGGCTGTACATAAGAGTTTAAGAGCTTCCCTCTGTTCCTTTGCTGATAAACTTTCCAGTAAATAGATTAAGTACCATCTTTGAATTTATTAAAAGCTGCTAAACAATATTTAAAAGAATATTATGTGAACAAGAAAACATTACAGCAAATTGTTTGAGTTACCCATATGTGGGTGATTAATATTGACTACTACTGTACATTAGAGCGCCTTGATTCCTCCAAAATATGCCAGGGAACAGGACCAGATGAAAACCAAAATAATGGTAGCCTGTTGCTGAGAATAATTTAGAGGGATAAGTTTGTATATTGCTGTGATAGTGTTAATAGCTGTGAAGATAACTCATTAATATGAAAACATTGCCTATTTTACATGAGATTTATTAATTGGGCGAGCTGTGCAGATTTGTAGGTTTCAGTGTTAATGTAATGAGATGTTGTCAGTGGAATGTATTAATTGTAATGTAAAACCAAAGGGTTAGTGTAAGTTAATATTTTATGGTCATGTTTTACATCCAATCTGAAATACTTAATGGGATTATATTGTTTCATTAGTGGTTCCTTACTAAGTTTTCTAGAGCACAATTTTGTTTTCACGACGAGCATCTCATTACACTTGGTAGTACTTCAAGTAATAGCCACTAAGGCTTTTACACCTTAGTGTTGCTTTACTGTGAAATACGTTGTCAGCCCTACCTAAATATTTTCAGCAATAACTGTATAAACTTTAACTGTAATATTAAAGTAGTATTTATATAAGAGAAATAAATGTTTCAGGTTGTGAAGTAGCCTATTGCTGCAGAGTTGGAAAGGTTATAATAATGAAGAGTAGTAGCATCCTCTAAATATGAGTAAGTATCTTCCCTGTAGTGTTTTATACCTCAAACATAATAGAAGCCACCCACTATGTTGATAATATAAGAGAAAGTATAATAAGGTTTTATTAAGAGTATAACTCCGATGCAATGCTCATTTGGCATCTGGAAAAACAGGTACAGACGCGGCAGATAGTCCTTGACCAGCCTGTGATGGAAAGGTGTGGCCAGCTGTTTCAAACTGAATACGTGGATTCGTTGCTTCAGTCAGCTGCCTCATGATAGTATGGGTATAAATGTTTCGAGTTTTCGGACGCTCCTATGTTGGTCATGGCTATCCATCACTGAGTGGTCAAGGACTATCTGCCGCGACTGTATAGGTATTTATATAGGGTCTGCCATTCTTTACCAGCACTATTTCCTTGCTTTTGATATATTGAGAAGCTTACTTTTGTACGTGGATACACTGTTAAAACAAAGGGAGATACTTGATGTTCTTTTCACCGTACAATACCTTCCAACAGTGTTATGACAACATTTGAAAGGTGTTATAGCATATCTTCATGTATACACCTACAGTTTCCAAAATATGAATCACAAAAAATTTTGGTAGAACATTTAAATTTATTTAACCATATTACTATAACCAAAGTTCCATTGAGGTTTGTTGCAATTAATATTTTGGCAACTGTACCTATACAGTACTGCTGATAATTAAATGGAGGCACATTTCCTAAAGTTGATAATGTCATCGAGTATTAGGTGATATTAAACTTGTCATGGATCCAGCCCAATTGGTAACGCTGGACCATGTTTATTGGTAACACTGTAGTTGTGTTTGGCTATATTTTATACCTTCCCTGGCGGGCGCACGATAGGTGCATATAATTAACTGTAAATACATTCCCCACTAATAGTATTCATGTTGTTATTCATTTAATATAGTAATTCTCTGCTAGTAATGTATAAACTCATATTATTCATCATCAAATATTCATATTGTTATTGTTAGATAGTTTTCCCCCAGGCTAGGTTGAATAACCCCTTTTCGCTGCCGTCCCAGAGGCGGCCTGGGTTGCTCTAGGTCTCTCTCTGTTCCCGCCACTGGTTAAGACAACATCTCCCCCTCAGCTCTCCTCCTTGTTGTGTCCATTGTGAAATGCTCCCTCGTGGTGCATTAAGGTTTGTCCTTTGTTAGGAGGCATAGTCAATCTCGACTATGGGCCTGGTAGGATATTCATATTTGTGCTGTATCCCTTTTTTCCTGTGTACATTAAATATGTAAATACTGTGTGTAAATGTAGTTAATTGTTTATTAATATTCCTCTCCAGACTACCCCTTACCGTTTTTACCTCATGCCCACCATTCCCTCATATTTATGGCTGCTCACTGGGTTATTGAGTGTTCTAAATTAGACTTCGTCACTGCTTCCCTGTGTTATTGAGGGTAGTAGCCCAGGGCAAGGGTTAGCCAGGGTTGTAAAGTGATAAACTGTACAATTGGAAGGTGCTGTAATATGTTATTGTTCCCCAGACTGTCTGGCCGAGCAGTCCCGAAGCAGATGCTCGGACCCCCAAAAGGGAGCCAGGGTGATAGTGAGGTATGTTTCTTGAAAGGCAACAGAAGAGGGGACTGCTGGCTCACGGACATGTACCCCCGAACCAAGAAACTCACCGTCAGTAGCCTTCCTTGTTGTGGCACCCAATCGGGCGGTCTCACCAGCTACCCAGAAGGAATGAGAAATAGTAAGACACACAACAGGCCAGGGTGTGGTAGAGGATGCCAAATTCCTCATTTCTGCATAGAACCAGCCCTCAACAGTGGGAAAAGGTGATAGAGAGGTGGGACAGCAAGTACCAAGGAAAGAGAAGGAACGGAGGGATAGTTGAAGAACTGAAAAGGATTGGCTGTGGCCGAAGGGACGCCAAAACCCTTAAAGTACTGGCCACGTCACCGCAGGCAATCCTTCCCTTACTGGGGCTGTAATATGTTAATAATACCAATGATAGATATAATCACAAATCCTGTATAGTGATCATTCGTTTTTAGTTTGGTGAGAATTATGGAATCATATACATGTATCATCATTTCCATCTGTTGATTAGAGGACAAGAATCTGGGGACGGTAATTGTAAGGAAATATTACTGGTTACAAATAGTTTTACTGTCACTACATATGATTGCTAAAGCCCTTTCCACGAGAGGCAAAAAGACGACGGGCAAGGACAAGAGTAAAATTCTCTCGCTTTGGTAAAGTGTTACCAGATCAAAGTCTCTGGCAGCCACTCGCCCACAAAATGGTAAATGTGTCTGGCCGGTTTTTTGTTTTTAATCATGTGGAAGGTGCTTTAGTGTGGCATATAAAAGGTGCACATCAGCAGACATGAGGCATTATTGGCAAAAGGTTGTACAAAACATATGTACTCGCGGTAAAAAAAATGTGTCCTGAACCATTGACACGATAAGTCACAACTAGCCGAGCTATAATGATTCAAACAACTGTGTTGTAGGGAGACGCACCCTTGTTCGAACCTTCAAATCTAGGCTGTTTGCGATTCATGTTGATCGGGACAGAATATCTGACCGCCGGGAGTGTACCTTACAAACTTTGTTTTATAAATATTGGGCCGAGTCGCCTCAGGTTTGTTTCAACTCCAGCCCCTTGTTGATGAGTGTAATGCTATTGATGTGGGTATCCAGCAGAGACAAAGTACAGTTGGACAGAGGAATTCGTGGTACAGCCCAGGTGGAAGATGCTCGTCTCTCTTATATATAACCAGTGAGTTTTGTCTGGTATTTGCTTATGGTCGCCATCATAGTTTCTACCCCTGGTAAATCTTTTTGGTCGTTAAGGAATTTCATACTGGGAGGAGCTAAGCAGTTAGCACCTCAGCTGTACCACCAATTCCTGTATCCAACTGTACCTCATAAAAAATATACTGTATTAATGTGTGTATACTTTATATTGTTACATGATTATATTCCAGTTAGCTATAAAGGTTTATATGCAATGTAAAACGTGAAGAAAGTTAAGGATTAATAATTTGTATACACTAAAGAGACAACCTGATTTGCCATTAACCCCAAGTGAAGATAACATGTTGAGATTAGGTAAATATTGTCAGCTTTACAGTCGTGGTAACAAATAATAACCCATAGCGGGCTAACAGAAGTTAGATTTTGACAGGTTCCCTGTGACGGTTTGGTGATAACGTTCGCAATAAATTATTTACGTGCCATGTTTAATTTAATAGAAGCAGATACGTACTATATTATATGTGAACGTGAACATATTAATACACCATTAATGTTTTACTTACCCATATGTGCATGAATAAGTTGGTCCCAGATTGTACATACCTACAGCATATCATGTTTGAATTAGAGGTTCAAAGTATAAAAATTGTTATAGTATACATAACAATACTTTGATAATGGTTCACTGTATAACCAGCCCATTAATGACTACACACATTAATACTGTTTTAGAAAAGTACTATTATATTTACAGCCATGTATTTTTTCGCAAATTACTTACACTGATGATATTTCTATAAGTGCAGTTTTGTTACATTACTTTTCCTCACATTTCATGGTGTAAACATCCTAGTAATATATATTATTTAGTCATTGATTGTAACTATTAAAAGGTAGCACTTATCACACTACCAAAACAATTATATATTTTGTTTTCCCATTATCATCCCTACTTCCTGAAATCTCTCTTAATAATCGTAACGTCTGATAATATCAAAGTATTCATTATTTGCATTACCTATTAAACAACACTAAAACATATTTATAATAATTCATACCAAATATATATTATATATAGTCGTTGCGTTTCTCCTTCACATAATATTGCTCAGTCCATATTGTCTCGGCTTGCTTATCAGTCCTGTAAAGTAAAATGTAGGGCAGTAACTGGATATGGTACTATTAATGCTTAACACTGCAGTGTAAATGACATAGGCCACTACACAACGTTATTAGTGGGTTTTGCAATACCATGTTACAGATATTCTTGGCTACGGCCCAGTCTTACACTCTAGTCACTTAATAATAATTCTTTTTATCTTATACGACGCTACCATTACAACATTTTAATGGTTATTTATCATAACCTCACCGCATTCTATATTTTTTCACTATTCAATACAATTTTCTTTAACTATGCTATTAAGTCCATCAATCACACATTCACTACCTCTTCTTCCTTCCATAAAACTCAGGAACTTCCTAACACATGTTTCCTTCCATAAAACTCAGGAACTTCCTAACACATGTTTCCTTACATATATTTATCTAACGACAGATACTTCGTAAATATTTTTACATATTAACTTTACCTTTAAGGTTGTTATTTTCATTGATTACAGGCCACATTCTTCATCTTTCCTCTTCATTCAGTGTCTGCAATTGAAAAATACATGTACCTGGAAATAACATACAATTTCTCCTGTACCATAACTAAAATCCAACACAAGTACACTTATCATTTCCTTGGCCACTCCTGTTCTAACACAGCCTGTATGGAAACAGTCATCATTATTCTTAAAATAATGCAATTTATGCAATACCAACTGACTCTAATAATTATATTATCAAATACAGTTACATGCACTTTCTTTTCTCTACTGCATACTTTACACACTGACAATATGTTGCGTCAGGGATGCCACATCTGCACACATTTCCTTTACTAGTTCTCTATCATTGCTCTTCCCAGTATACATACCAACTGTATACAATCACCCAATGAACGAGTTATTGTTTCAAAATGTCTCCTTCAGGCTACACTAAACCCTTTATATAATTATATTAAATACTTGTACTCACCACTTCTTTTTACACTCAGTCCCTCATTGGATATCATTAAATGTCTTCCAGTTATACCAAAACCCTACCGTGACGCCTTGTACACTACCTGCTTGTGCTCCATTTCAAGTTGATTTACAGCCAGCATGATGTTGCATTGTCAACATCGAGGACCTGAAAAACCAAAACGATAATGTGAGTGTTGCAACACTAATTGCTTGCACTCTCAATAACTATAAGGATCTTATTAACTAATACTTCCTCCATAAATATGCTATTCGTTGCCCCATTCGTATTGAACACCAACTAAGCCATGAAAACTACATTTGCTCTATAATTACCACCCTTTTAGTGTCATTAACATTTTAAGCCGTAACACAATTAGGCAAAATGTGAACCAACATTTCCTTGACCAGTAATTATTGTATCACAGCCCCAATACCATTAACTTTCCTTACACCAACAATGATGCAGGAATACTACAGTGGCAGCAAATAGTCCTTCACCAGCCAGTGATGGATAGCAGTGTCCAAACAAATCAACACACACATACAGTACAATCATGTCGCCCTTAATTAAATTACGTAATCAATTATTCTACATGTTCAAAGCTTGAATCACCAGACACCGCTTGTCCATCACACTCTTGCTCAAGGATTATCTACTGCGACTTTACACGTCTATTACTTCAAAAACTATTTCAACAAATTTAACACATTTTTCAAGCCATATGCCAGCCTAACCCTATATTATCACTATGAACAATCTATTCAGTCATCAGCCCTTATCATATCATCACTATGAACAATAACAAGAGTCACTGCAATAGTAAATATTATTTTTTATTTACACACTATAATTAACCCTATAACTCCATTATTTATCAACAGCTGACCCAATTATGTTGAGCTCACTAAAACTTGCAACACTAACAGTGCACACACTAACCTCACCAGCAGTTCCAAATGCTGTAAATCCTTTTTGGCCTTCTTTTCACAGAATACTGGGCTTTATGTTTACTGAATCCACCCACTTACTAATGCTCCTCTCAAGTAACTCATTTCCACAGCACCTATTCTAGACTGATCCCTACTCCATGTCCACGTCTCTGATGCATATGTCAGTGTTGGCAGGATTATACTATTTCGTAGTCTCCTTTTCACTTCTACCCTTCATAATCCTCCGCTGTGATTCAACGACCTGTCTACCCCTCACTGCTCTCTCCCTAATTTCTCCTTCCATATTTACTTACAACTGTACTTAAACTCCTTCACTTCATCCATCCTCTATAGCAGGGGTGTCAAGGCCAGCCACACATCTATATGCGGCACATGTTCTGCTTCAGACAGTCAGCCTGCCTTATGTTTATAACTTTACGCGTAAACACAAGTGTACATAAAATTTACCTTTCTTTCTTATTATTATTATTATCATTAATCCATTATTATTATATTACTTCCTTAATAAGTGGTATCGATCTGTTCATAATTATCTGGCCCACGTACTGTATACTCTAATTAAATGTGGCCCGCTGGGGTAAATGAGTTTGACAACCCTGCTCTACAGTTATCTCACACTTAGTCCCAGTTGCTACTCACACTCTGTACGGTGTGGCAAACTCAATCACTTCACTTTCTGCCCTCTCAAATACCATCAATTTACTTTTCCCAACATTCACCTTCGTTTACACACGGACTGAAACTCATCCACCACCCTCTGTAACTCCCTTTCACTCTCGGTCATCTGCAAATAAACTTGCCACCAAGGACAAATTTACTTCCTTCACTGTCAGCTCCGCCCCAAGCCTTTCACTTTGCCCTTCATCTCTCTCATCCATATATATATTTAACAGCCATACTGACATACCACATCCCTGTCTCACCCCTACACTAATATTATAACTCTCACTTACATCACCCGCACACATGTTTTTATCTCTGCATAAAACGCCTCAATGCCTTTCAGCAAATATCCTCGACACCTCTGTCATACCTATCGTATGCCTTCTCCAAGTCCATGAAGCCAGCATGCAACTTCCTACCCTTCCCAATATATTTCTCCACTTTTTATTTTAATCCAAATATCTGCTCCTCACTAACTTTATTCCGTTACTTCAATCAGTTTCTCGTTAAAACCTTCCCTGGTACACTAACAAGGCTTATTCCCCTAGACCTACCACACTCATCCTTACTCCCCTTATACAAAAGCACACTTATGGCTCTCCTCCAATCCTCTCCAGGCCAATGCGCATAATATGAGCAACATCTACTCCACCACTACCTCCCCCTCCCCCCCCCCTACTCTTTAACATTTCAGCAGTTATCCCATCCACCCCCGGTGCCTTTCCCATCTTCAACTTTCCTATTGCTCTCCTAATTCACCCTGT
This sequence comes from Petrolisthes cinctipes, assembly GCA_033782935.1. Lineage (NCBI taxonomy): Eukaryota > Metazoa > Arthropoda > Malacostraca > Decapoda > Porcellanidae > Petrolisthes > Petrolisthes cinctipes. Next base: position 18,035 of record JAWQEG010003433.1, on the reverse strand, counting down.
CGTCTACCACCTGCCTCCATCCCCATGCATGACACCACCCCGTCCCCTCATTCATCAAACGATCAAAAAGCCTCCTTCACTTCCACTCACAGTAACTCCATCCTCTCTCTTCATTTTCGCGCTACCAGACTTTCCTTCTTCTCTTTCTCTTTTAACCTCCTTCCAGAATAATTTCTTGTTTTCTCTAAACTTAACTATTGACAACATTACATTACAGTATATACAATACCTTCAGCTGTTTTAGTAGCATAATCAGCAGCCAAGAGTTTAGAATTCTTCTCGTAACATTTACACACAGTCATAAGTTGGTGGATAATGTTTATGCTGATTTCGCTTTTCTCATATGGAGAGGAATTTGGTCATTACCGTATATCTCCTCCAGCCACTGCACCACCTGCAAAATATACCAGTGTTTATATAATTATGTACTACTACAATTATTTATTCTTCTCACATTCGTCACATAAAAATATATTCAATGAATTCACAACCATTCATCATCATCTTTCATTCACTTGATGGCTGTACTATACTTACAACAAAATACAATTGACAATCAATAATGTTTCTTACACTCATTATATCAACGATAGCAAGGTTGTACGCAAATCAAACATCCATTCATTAACATCTTTAAAACTCATATGCCAGCACTGTATTTAAACAAATAATCTACGACTGCCAAACATTACAGTGATAAACCTTAATATATCAGCCATTGCCTGATTATAATGCAATGTAGCCTACAGTCGCCGATAATAGAGACGCCCCTCTCCTTGACCCATACAAAACCCGCAGCCACTGCTTCAGTGTGGGGGAAGGAGGAAGGCAGTGGGTGAGAGGAGGCACAGTTGGTTTTAAATTAATTATATGAACATGATCATAGTATGGAAACAAGAGCTTGTGCTTTTGGTTCAGTGTAGCTCAAGGCGAGGGGCATCGCTATGGTCGGCGACTATACTTTTCACTTAACAAGAAAAATGTGCAGTCCAATATACACCACTGTTGCACAGGATAACTTTTTTTTTCTTTTTTTTTCGGGACTGTAGGGTGTGAGTAGCCCGTGACTCTTGCGAGGCCCCGAGATTATTGGGCGTCACACTAGATGAAACAGTGGAGCTTGGTGGTGATGTTGGTACCGTACCTTCTCTTCTGCTCCACTACATATTACAATATGGGTCTAATATTTTGTCCAGCCCCCCTGGGCCTCAATAACATTAATTCACTAACAAGTTGGGAAGTGGGATTAGTGGAGGGGCGAGGGTCGATTCAGTTTTTCGAATCCTCAACCTACAAATAAAACAACGAGCATCTCGGATGCTAAGTTATATGGTGGTTGACAATTATTTGAATAATAAATGTTTAACACAATCAAAGTATATTCAATACCCTGTGGCCTTACATGTGTTCTAAAATGAAAAAAAAAATATATAAGAAATAAAATACTGGGAGATAATAAAGTTCATACAGCTGTTGCTTCATCACGTCAAAGAGGAATGTGAGGTTTACTCCATGTCAAATATTTGAGAAGTCCACAGTTATGAGGGCCAGCCAAGCCTTCAGAAACAAGCGGGATATCATACTGTAGATACTATATTATAATCTATGTGCTGGAATACACACGAGTTATTTTTGTTTGTCTATATAACATAAAGGAGATCGCAGCAGTCCCACACCATATTATGTGCATAGGTATTCAATTTCATTATTTTATCATAATAATTGGGGGCAAGTAGCAAAAATTCCCGTGGTGCCCCTGTTAATCTTCGGAGATCAATTGTTACACAACGCACAAAGCCGCTCTTATACCAGAGTCATAAAAAGGAAGCAAATGACACTGCCCTAAAGTGGATACTGTTATGGCGCGACAACATATGATGACGATGATTATAATAACTACAATAACAAAGTAGAACTAAACTATTTTTAAATTTGTCAAAATAATAAAGCACATATTTAAGCAGACAGAATGTGGAGATCGAGAACAATACCTTCCACTTATCCCCCTTTCAGACTCTCCCTCCCACTAGTGAATGCTTCAAATGGAGCTCACAACTCATGGTTCGGGAATACTATCTTGGCTAGAGTTGACAACACTGTGGTGACTACCGTCCGTTTACCTACCCTCTCTCTGACCCTGACTTCCACTGAGGGGGTACAGAAACTTTGGTGCGTGGCTGTACTACTCCTTAAACACCAAATGTAGAGTGTCTCAAATATATTCTTGTATTATGAACCAAAGGCCACACAAATATCACCAGGTTTTCTTCAGAATGAAAAGAATACAATTTATTACCTGTACTATTGCCACCAATAATAATGACCCACCTGCCTCGATACCTTTGTCTCCATCCTTCCCCTTCTCTGTGCTACAGGTTACAGGTCCTTCCTACCTTCATTAACCTGTAGTGCAGAGAAGGTTCACCCTGGGACACAATGGTATTGAGGCTGTAATCCTCGCTCTTATAGCCGGGTACCTACTTACTGCTGGGTGAACAGGGACATGGGGGGGGGGGGGGGAGGTTTTTTTTTTTTTTTTTTTTAATTCATTGCGCCGTAGCGTCAGTCAATAGGCAGACAACAGTATACAAGGGTATGCGAGACCCACGAGAACCCAATGACCACACACACACACACAAGCACACACACATGCGCACACACATCACGAAAACATAACAGAATGAAGCACAAGCACACAGACAAATATTTACATCATGACCTACTTAAATCCACCAAAACGAGGGTGGCGTACCAGAAGTTCCTCCAGAACCTGATGGTTCAGCAGGTGTCGACAAACCACATCAAGTGGCAGGCCCCGGGGCAGCAAGTGTTGGACAGTGGGGCAGGCCAGGCAATAGTGCTCTATAGTGTTAGCACGAGGCGCTCGACACAAGCGACACTCAGTGAAGGGAGGCTCACCCTGCATCCCAGCAACCTGCCATGGTGGCCGGTAGCCAAGCCTCAAACGAGCAGAGACTACATTGTGCCTCCGAACCATGAGGTCTCGACGACGGTAGGAATATTTGTGACGGCAGACAGACTCGTAATGGGTGATGGAGATGCTGAAGGGCCTCTCTGCATCCCTGCGTCGCCGTACAGGGAGGAGAGCGGCGGAGCGGACTTTAGAGAGGTAACATGTCAGGGAGAGAGGACGTCCAGCACCACGAGGAGGCAGATGGCAGGCTTCCTTTGCGAGTCTGTCAACTGTACCATTGTGACGTAAACCTACATGGGATGGCACCCATAAAAATTTGACAGTCAAGTTACGATGACGCAATAAGGTCAAAAACGATAAAATCTGCTGAATAACAGTAGAGTGTGTGGGCTGAACACTAGAGAGGGAATGAAGGGCAGGTTTGGAGTCACAAAAAATGGCAGCATTCACTCCACGTTGACAAACAAGACTAACAGCATCCAGAATGGCATACAGTTCACACAATGTTGAGCTAGAGTGGTTACAGAGACGACGGCCAACCCAGCCCCCTGGAGGTGACTCCAGGTCAGGTGAGAAAACGGCACAACCTGCTGCACCATCCACCTGCAATAAGCCATCAGTGTAGAGGCAGTATGGATCTGTGATGGAGGACGTCACTGTTTCTATGTGTTCCAGAGCCAACTGCTGCTGTAGAGAAGGCAGCTCCGACTTGGAAGTAGGTGTAAAGCTCACATCAGGTGTTGGTAGCATCCACGGAGGGGGCCCTGGGGGGACGTCTGCAACCATTATATCTATATTAAGACCACGGAGCATAGAGGAAACAGACCTTATAAGAGTACGTCCAGCAGGCAGTATGGGAGGGACAGGGGAGTTTGGTCTAAGAGAAGTCCTGACTAACTGAGAGTAATGGGGTGAAAGATGTGGGAAATGGAGGCACTTGACAGTGAAGCAAGTAACATTACAATAAATTCTCTCGATTAATGGGGGAAGACGCAACTCACGCTGCATGTTCACTATCCTGGTCGACATTGGACAGCCGAGAATTATTCTCATTGCTCTATTCTGAAATTTTTCTAAGGTTTCCAGAGTAGCCCTAGGAAGTTGAATCAGAGCAGGGGAGAGGTAATCAACAACTGAACGGATAAAACCAATATAGATAGTCCTGGCTACTGGAATGGAGATGCCCGAGGAGTTGTTAGTGAGCCATTGAAGTGGCGTAAGTCGGCACTGGAGACGACCCAATAAGTCCTGGACAATGGGATGGTCTTGAGGTCTGGCAGGGACAATTGGCCAAATATTGACTGGCGCGCCCAGGTAGCAGTACTGGGAACACATAGGAATGACAGTCCCTCCAATGGTGAACACTGGCTGAGCTTGAGGAAGGCGGCAGGTGAATATTCTGCTCTTATCTGGGGAGACAATAATGCCACAGTGAGAGGAGGCCACAGAGAAGGAGTCAAGAAACCGCTGGAGACGGGGAGGGGGGTGCGAAAATTGTCCAACAATTCCACTGACTCTGGAATCTAACCCGGGTTCTCTCGTTTGCTAGGTGAGCATGATAATCATTACACCATCTGCACCCCTATTAACTGTCCTGACATTTTGCAACGCTAGCATGAAAACGTGGGAGATGACCTAACTGTACAGTCTCCTCCACTGCCGCGTTCATCACTCCAGCGTTGTCAATGTGTGTAACCCACAAGGTGTGAACCTCCAGTGTCGTTGACTCTAGTATCCGAAACACATACCAATATGATTCATGTCAGTGGGAGGTTAATTGAGGGGTGGTGGTGGTGGTGGTGGTGGTGGCTTGGGTGTGGTGTTCTATAGAGGCAGGGTAGGGAAATGTAAGCTGTAATGCAGAAGTCTTGGCTAGGTGCTATTTTTATGAATGCTCAATATAGGTCAAAGATAATAGTAACACTTGGTGGAGTTTTTGTTTCATGTTCTACATCATAACGATAATGATAGTTACTGCAGGTAAGAATAATATCTCTAGTGTGGAATTTAAGCACGTCACCGTGTTGCTATAACATTCCACACCACCATTGGTCCCCACAAGTCAAGATAGGCTCGTTCCTTCAAGTTAGTCATTGCATATTAATATGGTATTTATTTTGTGACGATAACGCAGATTTGTCAGTAACAACAATGTCCAACATTTGATGAACATTAAAACAGTAGTACTGGTGTACTGACAGTTGTCATTAAAAGTTGTTTCTTGACAGTTCCGACTAAAGATAATTCATTATATATTTTTCATTATATAGTGAACCTTTCATAACCTTTATGTTCACATTACTTTGTGATCATAGATGGATTGGGTGAGGATGGAAACATAAATCATATATTTAAGGTGTTGGATGCTTCATATGTGTCGGAGTTGATGAATACAGTCGAGCTTCAAGGTGTTGGTTGATTCAGGGCATACATAAGTAATTATTTTGATATTTCACTTGGATACAGACTGACTTGCACCTTATATGTGATTTACAATACCCTATTTACACAAGACAACTTATTTCATTAATATTAATTGAGTTTAGGCCATGACGATATGATGCTAGTAACCACAACTGTGCAAGCCAATTAATGTGTGTGAGGAGAGAGAGAGAGAGAGAGAGAGAGAGAGAGAGAGAGAGAGAGAGAGAGAGAGGACTTTCAAGGTTTTCGTGACTAACTTTAAATGTATGAATTTGGTTGGCATCCTCGCTCAATCCGTCTACAACCGCTTAGTAATGTCAAAACTGAAGTGTGTGAAAGTTCAATATGTAATGATAATAAAATATTACCTCGGTCGGAGCAGTCAAATTTCATCGTAAAATATCAACAGTCATGACACTACTACCAATGTTCACAATGCTCGTAAATTGAAGATATTTGTTATAATTGACAGAAAATAAAGCCATCGTCATCACAATGATTAACTTGGTGGGACCAACCTATGGAAATTTATGAGGCCTGATTATAATATGTTATGTTCTAGGAACATTGTGACGTTTAAAACTTCACATTCAATATAATTTACTTATCATGTGTAATAACTATCATTAACGTTATGATGTAGAACATGAAATATTAATTAAAACCAAGATGTGCTGCTGATAGCCGGCATATATTAAACATTCATAGAGACATCTGGCCGAGACTACCTACTGCCTCACCAACCCAGCATTTCTTTTACCATTTGAGAGCATAATATACTGATAACAAACAATAACTAATGACTTTAACCATCACAATGTTGTGGTCTACCAATGTCATGTGTGTTATATAACAGACTTATATAGTTGACATAATTATAATTTAGTACAGCATTACTGCTTACAATCCTCTCGCTAACTTTCCTCCGTAAAACATGCATCACACCATTCCCAAGCCTACACCCCTTCATTACCATCCCTCCGATTTACTCCTGGCATGTGTTTCGGATATGAGAGTCGAAACTGGAGGTTCACACCTTGTGGGGTACAAATATTGACAACGCTGGAGTGATGAACGTGGAGGAGACTGTACTTAACAACAGTTGGACACATGAATTCGTGGTACAGTCCAGGTGGAAGATGCTCAGCTCCTAATATCAGTAACGTGTATAAATAAGGTGTGGGTCATCTAGTGGGACAGAAGAGAACCTACGGTACGAACATCACCACCAAGCACCACTGTCTCATCTAGTGTGACACCCAATAATCTCGGGGCCTCGCAAGAGTCACGGGCTATTGACACCCTACAGTCCCGAAGTTGAAGTAAAAAATGTTACGTTGTGACCAATAAAATAACCCAGAGGCAGAAACTATGATGTGGGATGGCGACGATAAGTAAACACCAGACCATAGTCACTGGCTACCAGAGAACAACGAGCATTTTCCACATGGGTTGTACCGCCATTTCCTATGTCTAACTGTACGAACAACTGGGGAGTTTGTTTCTTCGTCTAATAAGTATCCAGGTGTGCTTTGAATAGCCTAATTATGGAGAATTAATCGAGCTCCAGTAAGTATGTGTGAGACAGGATAATAAGAGTTATAATTGGTTCCCTGTTATGTATGTCAGATTATTCCATACTTCACCAACACCTGGATAATTACGAGTATTATGGTTCGTGAGTGTAGTGTGTTTGTGGTGAATATAGGCCAAATGATTCTTGTAACACTTTCATTTTTCCATTTCATAAACTTCTTACGTCATTTAATTACAAACATTATCATGACAATTTTCCTATTTATTCCTAACTATCCATTACATAAACTACCTTTACGTTATTTAATTACAAACACTTTCATACAACTGGATATTTATTATGTCTCGTGTTTGTTGTAAATATGTAGTAACCCATTCGTTAAAACTAATTCAACCAACCACAGGCCACGGTGCTGCTGGGTCAGACACCTTGAGTAACAATAACATGCCACCATTAGTTGGTTAATCTGGTCTTGTTTCCTGACAAATTTTGTAGGAATCAAGGCGCTCCAATGTACAGTCTGTTACAGTTCCGACTGGGCCACCCAGTATCGAGAGATCGTAGATGTGGCAGCAGTGTGCGTGTGTGCTCGAAAATTATACGGATCGTCAACACTCTCCCTCTGTAGTGAACATGACCCTGCCTCAAAGTTCATTTCATAGATGGCGCTGTGTAGTTGTGGAAGGAATGTGGACTGCAGGGTTGAAGTTTCGGGAAACATCTATGCTCGTGCCAATGAGTCATGAGCTCTCAGGCAGAGTGGTTGAGAAATGCTATTATGGAAATTTAACAACTATATTACACTATGAGTAGGTGAAGCTAAGGTAAAGTTGTTCGTAGCCTGAACAGTGAATATTTCTTCTTAATGGTTATCATGTTTGGCATGCAACATTGTTCAGCCGTTCTGACAGAGCTCACGTCTCGTTGCCACGATTGTTATCTTGTTTTTCTACCAACTAGGATCGGGCAGATAGGTTGTTTTCTTTGTCCATCATATTTTGGTAAGCATAATTTGAGATCACCTTTGATTTCGTATTTTATTTGTGTCAGGTTACAATGTATTACATGCATAGTAAAATTCCTTCATTGCTAAATACTTTCTCTCTCTCGGAATAGAAATTTTAAAGTCAACTGTAATTCTCTCTCTCTCTCTCTCTCTCTCTCTCTGAAATAAACACCATCTTATCTTATCCTATCTCTATACTAATGAAATCGGACAGAGAGTGAGGACCAATTCCACAGTTGTTCGTTGTGATTTGTTTGCACCCAAACGAAAGAAACTAAACTGTGTAAATGACTTATCAGATGCTTCCAATAAATCAGACATGAGTAAAGTATGCAGCTATTGTAATAATACAAATGCTCAATTGATAGTTTTGGTGAATAGGAATAATCAGCTTCTGGGAAATAACGAAGCCTTACAAGTGTGTTTGGGGAGGACTCTGACAAAATGACTGTGGAATCAGTCCTGGCTCCCTGACATTCTACGTTAATAAACAAATTAGTAGTGTCGAAATAAGCGATCGTTTTGCCAGTGATAATCAACTCGCATTAATTGTTAACTGGGTTATGCTTGTTTTGAACTCACAGGTGAACGGAGAAAAGGGATCACTCCTAACGACCAAACGTGTGTTTAACCTACTAATAGATTACCCCAAGTTTTGCTAATAGATACATTAATGTGTGCATAGTAGTAGGTGATCTACCAAATTTGCACACCGTTCACATAATGATGGATTTATTCCAGAGATAAAGGTGTGTGGCTGTGGAGAAGAAATGGGCGAAGTCTCAGAAAGTAGCCTAGGTGGGCAAGGTGAACTTCGTTGGAACCCCATAGAGAACGTGTGGGCTAATATGGTCAACTGCTGGGAGCCAGAGATGGTGGAGTGGAGACTGGAGGCACTAATGGCTCATACCCAGGCTCAGTGGGAGATGTTCTGCAACAAACCTAACAAATTCGACGCATTGTGGCCTCTGTGCCCGATAGATTGCGTGCCGTCATAGAGAAGGAAGGTGGCTAGACTGGATATTAATTGTCAATGTAAATAAAAAAATATTTTGTTTAAATAAATGTTAGGTTGTCAAGGATTGTATAACTCCTACTTTGCCTATTTACATTTATAGAGTGTTCCTGTCTATTGAAATTATGAACCTGTAAAGATGACGAAAGTAGAGAATAACCAGAGTTTTATCTTTCCCCTGGCCAACGAGAGTTCAACCGCCGATTTTACAGCTGGTTAGCATATTTCTCGAATTTGGCTGGAGAGCAAGAAGTGCTGGGACGAAATGAAGGAAAATTGCTCCTAACATTTAGGAATAAAAGTAACCATAGGAAATTTTTTAAATAGTCTCATGGTCTTTCCCAGCTCATTTTACCTACTTGACTGCATTTCAACCCAACCATACTTAATCTAACCTAACTGAACGGATTGCATTGACCAGGTCAGACTTGAAAAATAGGCCTCCGGATAGGGGTCCCTCTGAGTGTGCAGCGTGTTTTAAGATGTGATCTCGGGCACGGACGCGAATATTTCATATTTCTTTATAATGCAAGTAAATCTTGGTTTAATCACGTGTTCTGTCTGACTTTTACTAGGTGCTAATTTTCTTTAGGATTATTACACATACAGCATGATATCGGTAATGTCAATTTAGACACATTCTTCTTTAATTAGTGTAGCTAACGTTATCCATTCATTACTTGATGACTCGAGAGAAAGATACACAGAATATGCGAAAGGGATAGTTTCGGAGTAATTTCATAATTCGTAGGATTTATGGTAACGGGTGATACAATAAACAAAGTAATAAAAATCTTTAGGATTTTATCATTATAAGGAGTCGTTACTCTGAAACGCTCATCAAATACTGACTGGCAAACTACATTCCTAGCTAAAGTAATGACCCTACGTATCCGGCTGCTCAACCGGTGCCTTCCAGTGAACTTCACCTTCCCCACCTACTTTCCGAAACTTCGCCCTTCTCTTCCCCACAGCCACACACCGTTATCTCTGGAATAAATCAATCATTATGTGAATGATGTGCAAATTTGGTAAAACACCTACTGTTATGCACACACTATTTTTCACTACAAAAGGTTAATTAGCAAAAATCGGGGTAATCTATTAGGAGGTTAAACACACGTTTGGTCGCTAGGAGTGATCCCTCTTCCCCATTCAGGTGTGGCCTCTAAATAAACATAACCCAGTTAATATAGCAATCAATGCCAGTTGATTATCATTGGCAAATTGATTGATTGATTGATTTTTGGCGCTGCAACATCGAGATCATATAGCGCCAGAAGAAGGTGATAGAAGAGGTGGGACAGCAAGCAGGAAGGAAATAGAAAGAAAAGAGAGACAGTTGAATAACTGAAAGAGATTGGCTGGGGCCGAAGGGGCGCCCAAACCCTTAAAGTATTGCCCATATCACTACAGGCAATAACCCCCTACGGGGTCTAAAGGAGGAAGGGAGAAGAGGTGGAGATGAGGGAAAGGTGAAGAAAGAACAGGATAAGAAAAGTGAAGAAGTTAGAAGGAGGTGAAGAAGAATCTATCATTGGCAAAAAGATCACATATTTCGACACTTATTTGTTTAACGTAGAATGTCAAGGAGTCAGGGCCGGTCCCACATAGTCATTTTGTTTGTCAGATTCCTCCCCAAACACACTCGTAAGCCTTCGTTATTTCCCAAAAGCTGAGTATACCTATTCACCAAAACTATCAAGCACTAGTATTATTACAATATCTGTAAACTTTACTCATCAGGTTAATCCAATAAATCAGTCAAAAGTCATTTACACAGTTTAGATTCTTTAGTTTGGGCTCTAACAAACTACAACGAACAACTGTGGAATTGGTCCTAAATCTCCATACGATTTCATATCTAAATAGACTGGATAAGATAAGATAGTGATCATTTGAGAGAGAGACTCAGAGAGAGAGAGAGAGAGACTCAGAGAGAGAGAGAGAGAGACTCAGAGAGAGAGAGAGAGAGACTCAGAGAGAGAGAGAGAGAGACTCAGAGAGAGAGAGACTCAGAGAGAGAGAGAGAGAGACTCAGAGAGAGAGAGAGAGAGACTCAGAGAGAGAGAGAGAGAGACTCAGAGAGAGAGAGAGAGAGACTCAGAGAGAGAGAGAGAGAGAGGAGAGAGAGACTCAGAGAGAGAGAGAGAGAGAGAGAGAGAGAGAGAGAGAGAGACTCAGAGAGAGAGAGAGAGAGAGACTCAGAGAGAGAGAGAGAGAGAGAGAGAGAGAGACTCAGAGAGAGAGAGAGAGAGAGAGAGAGAGAGAGAGAGAGAGACTCAGAGAGAGAGAGAGAGAGAGAGAGAGAGAGAGAGAGAGAGACTCAGAGAGAGAGAGAGAGAGAGAGAGAGAGAGAGAGAGACTCAGAGAGAGAGTTACAAGGAGTTACAAGGAGTTACAGGAAAAGAAGTACCCTAGAAGACCTTACGATCCATACAAAGAGGGTACCTGTGGGTTTAGTTGCGCAAGTAGGCGACCGTCCTCGAATGTGTCATGTGAAACCATCAAGGAACACTCGCACAACGGCTTAAAACACCTAGACGGTGATTTAAGGCTTTGTCTAATCTGGACTTGAACTGATCCACAGAGTTGCTGTTGACCACATCAGCAGGAAGCGCGTTCAAGTAACCGCAGATGCTGTATGTAAAGAACTTACCACACAGATCACGGTTGTATCGCTTCAGTTCAAGTTTGTAGCCATGATTCCTGGTTGTGCCCTCACTGAGTTGGAAAATGTCCCTGTAGTCTACATTGTCAAAGCCTCGTAGTATTTTAAACACTTCGATAAGCTGACCACGCAGTCTCCGGGTTTCCAAAGAGAACAGGTCGAGTTCTACCAACCGATCTTTATAGCTCTTGTGTCTAAGAGAGGGTATAAGTTTGGTTGCCCTGGCTTGCACTCGTTCCAATCTCGCGATATCCTTTCGGTAAAAAAGGACTTCCAAAACTGGACTGCATACTCCAGGTGCGGATGGACAAGGGAATTGTACAGACAAAGTACTATCTCCTTGTTCCGGTATCCAAACTGTCGCTTTATGTACCCCTAACATCCTTTGGGCTTTCTTCTCAGCCTCATACACTGCTTTGAGAACTTGAGGTCACTGGTGATAGTTACACCCAAGTCTTTCTCAGTATCAGTGCTTTCGAGAGCATTGCCCTTAAGGTTATACTCTGTTCGGGGGTTTCTGTGGCCTATAATGCATAACTTGCATTTGTTCACGTAAATGGCATTTGCCACGTGTCAGACCACTCCCCGATCTTCCTAAGATCTTCTTGTAAGCGGGTAGTATTTCCCTTCTTTCGCGACATTCATACCAAGCTTAGTATCATCGGCGAATTTGGAAATCTTGGCAACCATGTCACCATCCACGTCATTAACATAGATGATAAACAGTAGTGGTCCCAGAACAGAACCTTGGGAACGCCGCTAGTGACGGGCACCCACTCTGAAGCCTGTCCATTCACTACCACCCGCTGCCGTCTGTCACTTAGCCAGTTCTCTATCCAATTTGCCACATTTCCGTCTATGCCCAGTGCACGCACTTTCCGAAGGAGGCGGCGGTGGGGTACCTTATCAAAGGCTTTCTGAAAGTCTAAGTAGACAACATCGACCGCTTTATCCCGATCATGCTCACTGAAAACAAAATGGAAGAATTCCACCAGATTTGTGAGGCATGACCGGTGCTGCCGGAACCCATGCTGGGAACCCCTCAGTAGCAAATTTGATTCTAAGTGTACTGTTATTTTGTCCACCATGATGCTCTCCATGATGTTACAGACTATCGAGGTTAAACTGATGGGTCTGTAGTTTGACGGTTGGCTAGCATCTCCCTTCTTGAAGATAGGAGTCACCTCTGCCTCACGCCAGTCTCTAGGAACGCATCCAGTCTGGATTACCCTGTTGAAGACCATGCACAGGTGCCGTGATACTTCACCATGCACTTCTTTCAGCACTCTAGGTAAGAACCCATCCGGACCGGGGGACTTGTTTGCTTTTAATTCGATTATTTTTCTCTCGATTTCTTCTTGGGTGAAGACCATTGACTCCAACTTCTCACTGAAGGAGTCCAAAGGTTCGGGAATGGGACCACTCTCCTCAGAGAACACTGAAGAGAAATACTCATTTAAGAGGTTAGCATTTTCTGCATCAGAGTGCATCAATGCTCCATCCTCATTCACCAAGGGACCGATCCTGCGTCGGATTGGTTTACGGCCATTCACATAACTGAAAAACTCCTTGGGGTTCTCTTTGCAGAGTCTAGCCACACGGACCTCCTCAGCACGCTTAGCCGCCCTTATTTTGGACTTCACGTTTCGATTCAGTCTTCTATGACCGTCAAAGTCCCCAGATGCCTTCGCTCGACGATACGCAGTTCTCCTCTCCCTTAGTAGGTTACGGATTTCCCGATTAAACCACTTAGGTTGAATGAACTTCTGACCTGTTCCCTTCAGAGGAATAAAGCGCGACTGAAGTTCCATGAAGGAAGACAAGAATGACCTCCACAGATCATCAGCACTCTCTCCCTCTTCTAGTTCCATTTCAGCAACGCTTTCACGAAGACCTGCAAAGTTCGCTCTCCCCATGTCTAATTTTCTATGCCACCGGGGTCACGGACTCCATATTAGGGACTTTAACTGAAAATCTTATAAGCTTGTGGTCGCTTCCACCTATTTCTTCGTTTACAGAGAGGTCTTGAATGATGTCATCCTCTGAGGTGAGGACCAAGTCGAGTATGTTAGCACCTCTTGTTGGCTCCCTTACCCATTGAGTGAGGAATTCATCATTTACAAACTCCAAGAGTGGTGTGTTCTCGGCAGAGGGCTCTCTGTTTTCCAGTCAACATGTGTGTTGAAGTCCCCCATAAGGATGCACACCCTGCCGTCCACTAGTTCACCCAGCAACTGGTATAGGTCCCTGTCCATCTCATTGAGTTGTCCAGGGGGTCTATAAAGCAGCAGGGTTCTGTATTTTGCAGTGCCTATTTCTAGGTCAACTCCAAGGAGCTCGTGGTTTGATGTGATGTTGCAGGTCATCAATTTGATGGAGTTCTTTACATACAACAGCACACCACCACCCCCTCTGTCCTCTCTATCTTTGTGGAAGAGTTGGTAGCCTGGAATCACGAATTCCCCTTCAGATCTCTGTCTGAGGTTCTCAACCATGACTCCGTTATGGCCACCATCTCGGGTTCCTCTGTCGCAACGAGGGCCCGCAGTTCCAAAACTTGTTTCGGATGGACCTGGCGTTGAACAATAGAACCTTCAGGGAACCCCCAACTGCAGGGCTCCCTAGACTCCTCCGTTTCCCGGTTTGGTCATTGTCTTGGTAGTGCTGGGGATATCCTTCTTCAGGATCTCAGCGAATGTCTTCTCTGGGGTCACTCTAGCATAGCGACGAGGGCTCTCCTCCACGCTCGGTCGAGTGCTCCTGAGACATCGTCGGACGGCGTCTTCCATTAATTTGGAAGCACTTCTTTCCCCTTTAGTGAGAGATGTGTGCCATCCCTCTGGTAGAGGTCGTCTCTACCAAAGAGTGAGGTGTAGGGGTCCACAAAGAACACCCCCTCGGCAGTACACAAATCAGCCAGGCGCTGAATTTACTGCAATGTTCTTTGACAGAGCAAGTCCCTAAAGGGCCTCTCCTTGGGAGCATGCCAACAACTACCCTTCTGCGGGTTTTTGACCCACAGTCGTCTACTGCACCGAGCCACATCCGAGAGGACTCCTTCGGTCATGCCTACTCTACCATTTCTCAGGTAGATGTCATTACCACTCACCATGAGTGCAATGACAGCAGATCTGGACGTTTGGATCCTCTCAGCTTCCCTTCGGAGGTCAGCATTGCCACAACCTGGCAAACAAATTCACCCTTCACAGAAGTGTGAAGGCGATCTGCCATTAGGGGTTCCAGCCCTCGTGCCTGGGAATCACCTACAATGTGTATATCCACAGGCCTCTCCTTGGTAGGAGCACGAGATGCCTTGTGAGGAACCCGAGAGTGTTTTGAATTCCTGCCGGGCTCGTCACTTCCTCCAGGTTGCTTCTTCTTCATCTTCTTTTCCTTCTTCATTTTCTTTTCCTTCTTATTTGATTCCTCACTTTCCTCTAATCCCTCCTCAATTGTCTTCTTGGGGTTTTTCTTCCTTCTCCATATTCCCCTCCTCTTTTCCATCACACTTTTCTGCAGTCTCTTTTCCTTCTGCAGTCTCTTCTCCCTCTTCATTGTTGCTGTTCTTCTTCTTGTTGTTCTTCTTCTTGTTGTTCTTTTTCTTGTTCTTCTTCTTCTTTCTTCTTTACCGCCGTGGTGGAGCTCTCCGGGTGAAGAAGCTCCTTGGACTTGCCTTGTCTCTCACATGGCAGTCACACCTCTGCGAGTCCATTCGGAGAACTCTCCTCCTTTAGGGAGTTGTTCTCCTTCGTGAGCAGTGAGATGTGCTTCATCAACCTCTCCTCGAGTTTGCAAAAGTCGCAGACACTCGAGGAGTCTAGGGTCGCTCGCACTCCTCCCGCTGAAGTCCTCACACCCAGCGGTACACCTTGCATGTAGTACATGTAAATTTTTCTTGCTGATGGACCAGTCATCTCGCTCTAATTCAATTTCAGACCAATAATATAAAAGAAAGGGTAGTGTGATTTGGTCTCGCATAAGTCTCATCCGCCTACTTCCAGAAGGTTTTCGGTCGATTCGGCCAACAGAAACCTTATGAGCCAAGCACACCAACCCTAAGGTCTCCCCTGGTCGGACGGCCCCAATCGTGCCGCAGCTCCCAACTGAGCAGCACAAGAGTCCTAAGTAAATGGGACTCTGATTTTTCGACAGGGGTGCTTGAAGTGTAGCCGTCGTCCTACTAATCCCTACTAATCCTCCATCCGCGGCCAAACTTAAAGCAAATAGTAAAACTAAATGTCCACGACTTAATCCGAGATCTTTTACTTGGCCTGGCAGCCAGCGAGGCACGAAAGCTCTCTCACCAAAGAGCAGTCGAGCCCTTTAGGCACCTAAGAACGGTCACAGGGAGCTGGTCAGGCTTATTAATCTAAGAGAATACCTACGGGGGTCCTGAGGCATCTCCATTACTCGTACCCCACACGCCTGAGATCCCTTCAAATCTCAGCCCTTTCGAAACCTGTGAGCGTTAAAAGGCGTTTGTTTTAGGAGTTCCAAAGCCTCCCTTCTCACACGGCATAAGGTAGCTGGTGAGGTCCTTAACAATAAAAACTTATATCGAAAGTGATGAAGATTTTTTTTTTGTTTTTTTTTTTGTTAGGACAGTTGAAGAGCAGTGTGAAACTTAATATTAACATGAAGATTTGACAACTCTTAGTCAGGATCCTAATAACGCTACCTTTCTGGCACGGGTAACCCAACTGGACTAAATGTCCCCCAGCATAGCTAGCAAAATTCAAACAGATCACATAAGCTCTCTCACCGACGGCAAGGTGGTTGTCTCGAGAGAGAGAGAGAGAGAGAGAGAGAGAGAGAGAGACTCAGAGAGAGAGAGAGAGAGAGAGAGAGAGAGAGAGAGACTCAGAGAGAGAGAGAGAGAGAGAGAGACTCAGAGAGAGAGAGAGAGAGACTCAGAGAGAGAGAGAGAGAGAGACTCAGAGAGAGAGAGAGAGAGAGACTCAGAGAGAGAGAGAGAGAGAGACTCGCAGAGAGAGAGAGAGAGAGACTCAGAGAGAGAGAGAGAGAGAGAGAGAGGAGAGAGAGAGAGAGACTCAGAGAGAGAGAGAGAGAGAGAGGACTCAGAGAGAGAAGAGAGAGAGAGAGAGAGAGAGAGAGCTCAGAGAGAGAGAGAGAGAGAGAGAGACGAGAGAGAGAGAGAGAGAGATGAGAGAGAGAGAGAGAGAGAGAGAGAGAGAGAGAGACTCAGAGAGAGAGAGAGAGAGAGAGACTCAGAGAGACTCAGAGAGAGAGAGAGAGAGAGAGAGACTCAGAGAGAGAGAGAGAGAGAGAGAGAGAGAGAGAGACTCAGAGAGAGAGAGAGAGAGAGAGAGACTCAGAGAGAGAGAGAGAGAGAGAGAGAGAGAGAGACTCAGAGAGAGAGAGAGAGAGAGAGAGAGAGAGAGAGAGAGAGACTCAGAGAGAGAGAGAGAGAGAGACTCAGAGAGAGAGAGAGAGAGAGAGAGAGAGAGAGAGACTCAGAGAGAGAGAGAGAGAGAGAGAGACTCTGAGAGAGAGAGAGAGAGACTCAGAGAGAGAGAGAGAGAGAGAGAGAGACCTCAGAGAGAGAGAGAGAGAGTGAGAGAGAGACTCAGAGGAGGACTCAGAGAGAGAGGAGAGAGAGAAGAGAGAGAGAGAGACTCAGAGAGACTCAGAGAGAGAGAGAGAGAGAGAGAGAGAGAGAGAGACTCAGAGAGAGAGAGAGAGAGAGAGAGAGAGAGACTCAGAGAGAGAGACGAGAGAGACTCAGAGAGAGAGAGAGAGAGAGAGAGAGACTCAGAGAGGAGAGATGAGAGAGAGAGAGAGAGAGACTCAGAGAGAGAGAGAGAGAGAGAGACTCAGAGAGGAGAGAGAGAGAGGAGACTCAGAGAGAGAGAGAGAGAGAGAGAGAGAGAGAGAGACTCAGAGAGGAGAGAGAGAGAGAGAGAGAGAGAGAGAGAGAGAGACGGAGACTCAGAGAGAGAGAGAGAGAGAGAGAGAGAGAGAGAGACTCAGAGAGAGAGAGAGAGAGAGAGAGAGACTCAGAGAGAGAGAGAGAGAGAGAGAGGAGAGAGAGACTCAGAGAGAGAGAGAGAGAGAGAGAGAGAGAGACTCAGAGAGAGAGAGAGAGAGAGAGAGAGAGAGAGGACTCAGAGAGAGAGAGACTCAGAGAGAGAGAGACTCAGAGAGAGAGAGAGAGAGACTCAGAGAGAGAGAGAGAGACTCAGAGAGAGAGAGAGAGAGACTCAGAGAGAGAGAGAGAGAGACTCAGAGAGAGAGAGAGAGAGGACTCAGAGAGAGAGAGAGAGGAGAGAGAGAGAGAGAGAGAGACTCAGAGAGAGAGAGAGAGAGAGACTCAGAGAAGAGAGAGAGAGAGAGAGAGAGAGAGACTCAGAGAGAGAGAGCCAGAGAGAGAGAGAGAGAGGAGAGAGACTCCAGAGAGAGAGAGAGAGAGAGAGAGAGAGAGAGACT